>APFE030196671.1:152769-180924 GCA_000404065.3 Pinus taeda
CAATGGGTTTCCTTCCAGCCGACAACTCCACTAGATCCCAAGCCTCATTTTTGTGCAAAGATGCCATTTCATCAACCATGGCCTCTTTCCAGAGTTTTCCATCCTCTGAATCCACTGCTTCCTTCACATTTCTGGAATCATCCTCAGTAACAGACAAAGAAAAATTTGAACAGAAAGCATATGGACTATACCTTTTTGGTTGCCTTCTTTCTCGAACTGATCTTCTCACAGCCAGAGTTTGTGGCTCTTCATCTTCTGATTCCTCCTTTGCTATAGAGTCTGATTCTTCCTCCTTTAGCTCAAACTCTATCTTCTTAGATTCCTTTGGTTGGACTTCATGTTTAATAACATCTTTCATCTCTCTGAACACCACATCTTGGCTATACACAACTTTCCTTGTTACTGGGTTCCAAAGCTTATAACCCTTTAAACCATCCTTATACCCAATAAAGATGCACTTTTCAGATTTACTATCCAACTTGGTTCATTTCTCCTTTGGAACATGTACATATGCATCACATCCAAATACCCTCAGATGTGAAAGAGAGGGTTTCTTACCAGTCCATACCTCTTGTGGAGTCTTATTCTCCAACGTTGATGAAGGTGACCTGTTAACTGGGTAACATGCAGTATCCACCGCCTCTACCCAGAATTCTTGTCCTAACTCAGCACCACTGAGCATGCTTCTTGCCCTTTCCATCAACGTCTTATTCATTCTTTCTACAACTCTATTTTTCTGAGGTGTATATGGAGTAGTCTTCCGTCATGCTATACCACACTTCTTACAGAATTATTTGAATTCCTTGCTGCAAAACTATCCACCATTATCTGTCCTCAGCACCTTTATCTTCTTCTCTGTTTTGATTTTCCATGAGAACCTTAAATTCTTTAAACCTGTGAAAGGCTTCAAATTTCTTCTTAAGGAAATATATCGATGTATTCCTTGAGAAGTCATCTATAAATGATACATAGTACACAAAATTACCTAATGATGGAACCTTCACAGGTCCAAACACATCACTGCGCACAAGTTCTAATATATGGTTTTCCCTCTTACTACCAGAGGGGAAACTCACCCAATTATGCTTCCCATATACAAAATTTTGACAAAAATCAAAATCTAGAGAGCTATTGCTCATACCTTCTACCATACATTTACCATGAAGTATTCGAAGGCCCTTCTCTCTAATATGTCCAAGCCTTTGATGCCACAACATGGTCTTCTCTTCAGATACCACTAGATTTTCTACTCCACTCTCAAGAACCATAGAACTATTGCACCCATAAATAACAGTGCTACCTTACAGCTTGTATAGAGTTCCAATCCTAAATCCTCGAATCAATACCAGTGCTTCCTAAACTATTTTGCAGGTATCCTTCTTGAACGCTCTTTTTACATCTGCATCATCCAACTTTCTTACAGAAATCAGACTTCTAGCCAATGCGGGAATATTCAGAACACCCGAAAGTGTTCTAACCCTTCCACCTTGCAACTTAAACTTTACTTTTTCGTGACCAATGATTCTAGCCTTCCTGTCATCCCCGAAGGAGACATCACCACCATCGTATTTCTCATACTCACAGAACCACTCTCTATGGGGAGTGAAGTGAAAGGATGCACCTGAGTCAATAAACCATGCTTCATGATCTACATGTGTACTTGAAGAAGCTAAGTACACATCCCCACCTTCATCTGAGGTGGTTTTTGCCTCTGCAAAAGGAGCATCATTAGATCCCTTTCTTTTATTAGGAACTTTATATTTACAATCCCTTTTGTAGTGCCCTTCCTTTCCGCATTTCCAGCACACCACCTTTACAGGTTATCCTGGACATTTAGATCTCCCTCTAGATTTAGATCTCCCACTCGTTGACTTATTTTTGTTTATGTTATTTGACCGTCCTCATACAGACAAATCAACACCATTTTAGCTCTCCATATTTTTCCATCTCATCTCCTCTATCAGCAAGGTTGAGACTATGTCATCAAACTGCAAGGCAATTGCATTGCTACCTAAACCAGACTATTCCACGAATATGGTAGAGAACACAAAAAACTGATGCACTTATCTTCATCTAAAATTTTAGTATCAATAGATACTAGCTGACTTACCATGGTATTAAATGCATTCAGATGCTCTGTCACCGAGTCTCCATCTTTCATCTTCAGGTTATACAACTATTTCTGCAGGAATAGTTTATTCACCAGAGACTTAGATTGGTACAAAGTCCCTAACTTGTCCCACAAAGCATTCGCCATAGCTTCCCCTGATACATTTAGCAATACTGAATCTGAGACACACAATCATATTGTGCTCTTTGCCTTCTAATCCAACTTCTTCCATTCTTCATTGGACACTCCCGTTGGTTTAGTACCCAGATCTACCGCAATCCACTGATCCTTATGCACCAACAGATCCTCCATCTTGAGTTTCCACAACTCAAAACTCTAACCATTAAATTTATTGATCTCTATCTTTCCATTGCTCACCATCTTCATTCACCACCAGAATCAATCTCATAGATCTCCCACTGAACAAGGTCTACCACAGGCCCGAGCGAAACCCCTCGGCAACAAAGGCATCCCCTTGAAGCCAAAACAACTTTGATACCAAATGTAGGTTTTAACCCCGTACAAAAATTACCTGCATATGAATTCTAAAACACAAAAAATAAACAATGTTAGAGCATAACACATAAAACACATATACACAGAGATTTTCCCCTGGATCGAAAAACTGGGACTAGTAGCTTGATTTTTCATTATACTCCTTTCAATTTTATAATACATATCTATGCATGCCGATGCATCCAATACCATGGACCGAAAACCATCGCGTCCAATACCATGGACCAAAAACCATCACGTCCAAAAACATGTGCGAAAATCATGCACAAAACCATAGGTGGGTCCGCCCATCCTAACATAGGGTCCAAAACCAAAATTTTATGGGGCACTGCCCCGGACCCCATAAAGTGGGGTTACGGGTACACCTCAAACCCCCTATGACTCCCCCCCCCGTCTACATAATCGGCGCAATGAAGGGGGACTCCACCCCACCTCTAACCCCCTGGTTAACTATGTGGGCTAGTCATGGAAAGAATATAACACAACCCAACAGGACTATCGTGAAGAGGGGAGCTAGTCAATATGTATGGGGCAAGCCTATTGGGGCAAGTGTGAACATGTTTCTTGTAGAACACTACCCAGAAGCATTGAAATCAAAGAGCGGAAAGGTTGATAACACGAGTGTTAATGACCTTGTATTAAAAACGCTTCTCTTGACCATAAACAGAGTGGTTGGGTTTAGGCATTTCACGAGTCCAACAAATCCAAGTTCCAATATACCATAAACTCTATGGCACCGACTATCTTCAACGGGGTGGAAACCATGAAGGTAAACATGAAGTGTAATTTATCCAAGGCCAAAGTAGGAAACCTGAATCAATTCGAAGATGGTTCTATTCTAGTGACCTTCTTTTTGGAGCAAATCCCACTATTTCACTACCAACTTGCAGAGGTGAACCCACTATCGTCACGAGACCCACAAATGGTACATTGGAGTGAATTGATGCCTAGAGTCATCGGGGGCTAGCATATGTCATACAAGACCGCCCTTTTTGTGTGGCTAAGGCATCAACTAATCGTAGTAGAGAATTGGCCCTATAGCAGTACCGACTTTTGTAGTGATCCAGATATGCCACTTCCATAGGGAGAAGATTATGCTGATGGAGGTAAACAAAATACTTTTGATTTTTTATTTTTTTTATTTCTTTTTGAAATATATGCATTCAGGAAATTTTGATTTTTTAAATGCAGATGTGGGACGAGAGAAACCAGGCGGGATGTCGTTGATCTCCAGGCTCGTTGTTCGACAGTTTGATATCGCTCCTTATCAAGAAGGAGATGATAATGAGGAGGAAATCACGTGAAACCTTGAGGGATTGAGAAGAGGTATCCCAAAGTATGCATGGGTGGGTGACATCCCATGCCAATATCAGTAGAACACAATGGGAGTATTAGACTAGATCCGCCAACTACTGACTCGTGTAGTATGAGCAGTAACATGCTATCATGAGCACCATGCTAAGTAGTCTATAGGTTTAGAATTTATGGTTTTGAGGCCTGCGAGCCATGGATGTACTTTTGAACACACATATTATTTTCTGGGGTTTTCATGTATGACACTCAAACATTATCAACATTTATATATATGCTATATTTTCTACTTACTATGGTACAAATGTTTTGTTTTTTCACATATTTCGCAAATGTCTGTTCAACACATAATTAGCTAATGCACTTGTTATTGTATTAATTTACCTAGGAATATGATGATATGTGATGTAATCAAAATTTCTTTCTAAGAGATGAATACACAAATACATTCTCAATTTTTGAGGGTTTCTAAGGAACATTGTTCCCTGAGTTGAAGAACAATGAGTTGTGAATCAAGGTAGAAAATCAATTCTCGAATGTCAAGGGAAATGGCTTTTGACAACAATTCAATAATTGCTATACTTAGAAATGTTATTATTTGTTCGACCTAAAAAAATACCTTGAAGGTCAATCAACTCACCGTGGGGGTCATAAATGGCCCATGCCACAGAGGATAGATTGTGGGTAGTATGGAAAACACCATTAACGAAACCGATGTGAGGATTTATAGACATCTGCAAAGCAAGTGAAGACATAGTAAGTAGGAAAGTTGCTTGAAAAACAACACACCAAACTACACTACACAAAAATGAATAATACACTATTGTACAAAAGTAGCCATGCAAGATGACTCAGGCATAGTACTTTTTGAGATACAACCCATTATGGGGCTTGTTTAAGGGATTGCCCTCATAATCAATCAGTTCATGGGACCTTTTTGTAACATTTGTTTAATAATGTAGGGCCCATGCCATACAGGTTCGAATTTACCTACCCCTAGATTATCGTTGGTTTGATCATACAGTAAACAAATCACCCTTAAAAAAAGCACGAGGGGAGACTGACTGATCAAAATGAGACATAACCCACTTTTTATGTGCTTCAATGACTAAAGAAGCAAGACGATGAGTTTCATCCAATCATTCTATGTACAAGAGGCACTCCTCTTGAGGTGAGGTCTCAGGTAGAAGTCTGATAGCTGGCTTGAGTGAGGGAATTTCACACAGATGAGCCAGAAAGGGCTAAATCCAGTGGCATCTTTGGTTGCGGTTCGGTAAGCCCACAGAGCTGAAAAAAACCTGAGATGCCAATTTTACTTGTGCATCCCAATGGTATGCTCAAGCATCATAACTAAGACTTTGTTCACAACTTCAACTTTGTTTTTGGCCTCAGGATATTACGGAGTCAAGCCATTGTGGTGGAAGCCCAATGTAGAAGTCAACTCGACCATCATGTAATCGTGAAAATGGGATCCATGGTTAGTGGCAATGGCCTGAGGAACTCCAAACCTACAAATAACATGATTGAGTAGAAATTGAGCCGTCATTTTACCGTTAGCAAAATATGTAGGCATCGCTTTGGCCCATTTGGTGAAATAATCCTTGGCAATGATAATATAACCATGCCCCCCAGTTGAATGAGGGTGCCATGTCATACAGTCAATGCCCCATTTGGAAAAGGGACCAATGGTAATAACGGGGTGAAGCTAAGCGGGTGGGGCACGCATTTTCGGTGATAAATCTAGCACTCATGGCATTTGCGAATAGTGAGGATGCAATCTCTGAAGATGGAAGCCTAGAAATATCCAGCGCAAAGTATCTTTTGAGCAGTAGCATATCTAGATAGATGACCACCACATGTGCCATAATGGCAGTCATTCAAGAATCTCTTAGCCTCCTTGAGAGTTAGACATCGGTGAAGAATTGAATCAATACCAACCTAGTATAAAGTGTTTATAGAAGGTGGATGTTTGGAGATACATGATGATATCACCATACCAGGGGTCAAGAGTTCTAATCAGAAAAAGAGTCTCATCTTGGAGCCACACATCAGCACCGGTAGGAAGAGAAGCAGAGGGAAGAGAGAAAATCAACTAAGCAAAGAAAAGTGATTTCTTAGATTTGGCCATAGTGAACACCAAATAGAATTCCTGGAGAATGACAATCCACTTGGAATGCTTACCCCCAAGCAACTGACGAGTCAAGATGTAAGTCATGGGGTTGCACTCGGAAATCACAGTCATAGTGCGGAGAAGAATGTAATGTTGAAAGCCCTTAACATCTTGAACGACAGCCAAAGCCAACTTCTCGACATGAGCATCACACATCTCAGTATCAAGGATATTTTGATTGAGGTAGTAAATAACATGTTCATTACTTTTGTCATCGTCTTGCACTAGCACCATAGCGATGGTACTAGAGGCTGCATCTAGATAAATAAAATAATCGCGATGATAATTCGGAGGGTGCAACAAATGAGCATTAATGAGGACAACTTTTAAACCATCAAAGGAGTTGGGAAACCTCATCCCAAACAAATGGCATTCCTTGCTTGAGAAACTGGGTGAACCCTAAAGCTAGCTTAGCATAGTTCGATCCAAAATGATAGAGAAAATGTGCTTTCCCTTGTAGACTCTATAGTTGATGCAAAAAAGAGGGGGGGGGAGCAAATTAACAATAGGCTCAACTTTAATAAGATCAATATGAATTGCTTCTTTTGAAACAACAAAGTCGAGGAGACATCCAAATTCGACAGAGAAGACACATTTATCCTGATTTAGCTGAATGTTGTAGTGTCTACAACGAAGAAATATTTGTTGGAGATTATTAGAATGATCATGGTGCTTACATGAATGGGTGGGAAGATCATCCAAGTAAGCCTAAACGATGTTTCTAATTTTGTGGAACACATAAGACATCTCTCTTTGAAATGTAGCTCTAGCATTCTTAAGGCCAAAAGGGAGCTTTTTATACACAAAAGTCGTCCATGGATAGATAAAGGTTGTCTTATCTAGATTAGCTGGTGCAATGTTTATCTTGTTGTAACTAGAAAAACCATACATAAAGGAAAATATTTCACTCCAAGTGCATTCAGCAATGATTTGGTCTATGAAAGTAGTGGGGTGATTATCTTTTAGACAGGCACGATTTAGGTCACGGTAATCAATGCAAACATGAATAGTGCCTTGTTTATTTGTCACCAGTACAATATTAGACACCCAATCTGTAAGAGGGATTGGATAAATAAATACAACTTTAAGAAGTTTCTGAAATTCACCATTAATGGCAGTCACTTTTCTAGGGTGCACTGGACAAAAATGTTGGTGAACGAGCTTCACATGACAGTAAGTCGGAATTTTGTGCATGACTATACTTGGGTCAATGTCAAGAATTTCTTCATATGACCATGTGAACACATCTCAAAATTCTTGGAACAGATAAGTATAAAGCTTGATCTCATAAGGAGAACAAGTTACCCCTATTTCGTTAAAATTAGCAACTAGGGCCAAACTCCATGTGGATCACCTTATTTATGGATTCTCATATTTTCCTAGAATTCTCCCATAAAGAGGTGTAGGATTGATCTAAAGATCATCCTATTTCGATAAGTATTGATGGAGATATGAATTTATTTTGATTATGGACAAATTTTCAAGGTCAACAAGCAAACTTATGTAGGCTCAGAAGCCCAACAGTCATGTCTATTCAACCTCAACGTTTGCATATAAATACAAGGAGAATTATCCTCACTTGGAAAATTCAATTCACTCATCTTCTCTCTCTCTCTCCTACGCATAAAATGAGCCTCTCTCTCTCTCACACCTGTGGCTGAAAGGAAGACATCCTAGGGCAAGGAAGACACAGAAAGAAGGATGCTAGGGCAGCAAGTCATATCTTTGACCAGCCTTGACCAAGCATTGACCTTCCAGAAGACAGATTGGGTGTGGTTGCCTCTCCTAGGTTGGCCGCAATTTTTGGCATGAAAATCGAGGTGATCTGACCTCTAGTTTGGCTAGTGTTGACTGCCCTAGTTTAGGGCTGTAAGATGACTTTAGAAATCTGCAAATTGACTAAATTTTTGGGGCTGTTCAAGGGTTGTTTCTTTAGGCTATTCGAGGACAAGTTGACCAGAAATTGACCAAGTATTTTAGAGGTCAATTTTAGCTAGTTCAATCAAGTTTGACTTTGTTGATATAGGATTTGTTTCTGCCATTATAAAATTATAGAATTCAAATTTTGTACTATTTCTCTCTACTGAATTATTGAAGATCAAAGAAGATTTGATCAAAGGGTTTCCCCACATTGGGGTTTGTCCCTGGCTAGCCGCCACATCTTGTGTCTCTTGTCTTGGCCTATTTTCTATTAATCATTCAATTTTCTATCTGCACTTTACTTAATGTCCATGTGATTGCTAATATGTGGCTAATAAGAACAAAAATAAGTAAACTTCTCTAAGCATAGAACATACCATAATTTAACATGGTATCAGAGCTGAGGTGAAGACAAAGCCCAAGCAAGAGCAAGAGTAAGAGAAATCACCCAAGAGAAGGTTGGCAAGGCTATCTTAAAAAGAAATCATGGGGTTCTCAACACACTTCCCTGCTGAAGACAAACTCTGTGAAAAGTTTGACTATCACAAATGGAAGATGTCTCTCAATCTAACATTCAAAGAGGAAGAAGTGTTAGACCATGTGAGAGGCAGGATTTTTGAGCCTCCATCAAATGCATCCACTGCTGCTAGGAACAAATGGAGCAAGAGAGAAGTCAAAGCAAGGAGCTCATCTATGACTCTATCGACAAGTGCTTGGTGGCCTATGTTTCCAGGCTAAACACCTCCAAGGAAATCTACAATAGATTGGTGAGATTATTTAAAGTTAATGATGCAAATCAAGTCTTGTTTCTTAGAAATAAGCTAAAGGAAATTAAGAAGGGAAAATATGAGAGTATGCAAGCATATTTCTTAAGGATAATCGAGATCAAGAACGATCTCCTATCTATTGGGGAAGTAATTCCTGACAGGGAAATGACACTCACAACTCTTGGAGGACTACCATCTTAATGGTATATATTCAGGACTACTCTTCTCGACAATAACGTAATTCTTGGATTTGAGAAATTAATGGCCAGATGCATTCAAGAAGAAATGAGGATGGAAGAGCAAGAAATGCCCACACTTAAAGGTCATCCCTCTGCCTTTTCTTCTCATACTAAAAGAAGAAAACATTTCGAGGTTAAATTCAAAGGAAAGGCTGGACCCAAGAGTGGAAGAAAAGGATGATGTTACAATTGCAATAAAATGGGTCATTATGCAAGGGAGTGCCCTTATAAAAGGGACTCACACTAGGATGATGATAAAAATCCCTCTCAAGGCAATCAAAGGAATGGCAGGCAAATGGCAGAGGTAAAAGAAGGGTCAAAAATGAAGGAAGGGGACAACCATTCAAGAAGGCAAGAAATTCTAGGTATGAATCTAACATTGTTAACAATAAGCAATATGAATATTATCTACCAGCAGCTCTATCTACTATTTCTCCCCCAGACTCGTTGGGAAATTGGCTTTATTGATAGTGGTGCCTCAAGGCACTTCATTGGTTACAAAGAAGATCTCTATAATCTGATAGAGAAGGAAACCAACTTGGAAATTGTTCTTGGAGATAATTCAAAATATCCCGTGAAAGGCGTAGGAAATGTCACTCTTCAATTGAATCAGGGTAATACCATCCACTTACAAGATGTATTATATGTACTTGATCTCAAAAGGAACCCAATTTCCATTTCGGCAATGGAAGAAAAAGGCTACAAGGTGGCCTTCAATGATGGAAAGGTATGTGTATGGAAAAATAACTTTAAATATGCTTTTACTCTTGGGTTTCAATTTGATTCATTATATCAGGTTAGTGGAAGTTCACTAGGTGTCATGTCTTGTCACACATCTCTTTATTCCGAACTATGGCATTTGAGGTTTTTTCACCTTCATTATAAAGCTCTACTCGATGTAAGAAAAATGGTGACTAGGATGCCCGAGTTCAGATTAGAACAAGAAGGTGTATGTCCAGGATGTGCTGAAGGGAAGATCAAAAGGGGACCATTCCCCTCAATCCAAAGCAAGACCTCTGATATATTTCATTTGGTTCATTCATACATATCCAGTATGATGCCTCTGAACTCCTTGGGAGGATATTTATATTACCTGACTTTTACAAATGATTATTCTCATAGGACTTGGATATACGTCTTGAAATATAAGGATGAAGTGTTCTCCTAGTTTCGGCACTTCAAAACCTTGATCAAGAATCAAATCGAAAATAAGATTAAGATCTTAAGGACTGATAATGGGACTGAATATGAATCCAATGAGTTTCATGACCTTTTCAAAGAGGATAGCATTAAGAGGGAGACTACTACATCATACACTCCTGAACAAAATGGTGTGGTAGAAAGGAAGAATCATACAATTGTGGAAGTTTTCCATGCTATGCTCCATGATCAAAGACTTCCAAAGTTTCTATGGGCCGAAGCTGCAAATACCGCCATATATGTACAAAATCAATGCCCTCATCAAGCATTAGGTTCCAAGACTCCTGAGGAAATGTTCACTGGTAAGAAACCCGACGTATCTCATTTTTGAATTTTTGGAAGCCCTATATATTTTGATGTGCCTAAAGAAAAAAGGAACAAAATAGGTGCATTTGGAAAGAAAGGAATCTTTGTGGGCTATAGTGAAAATACTAAGGGCTATAGAATCTATGTAGATGGTCAAAGGGAAGTCTAGACTAGTCATGATATCACCTTTGATGAAGATATGGCTCTTAGCATGCTAGAAAATCTTCCTACTTTAAGGGGATCTAAAGAAGCTAACACTGGGAACTGAAGGAAAAATAAGATGAGACAATGCCCGATGTAGAAGAACCTATGGATCCTATTGATCCTCCTCTGCAAGAGCCTTCCTCTTTTAGGAAAATGCCTTCATGGCTTAGGGGGACACTTGATGACGCTGAAGGACACATTGCACCCCGAGGAACCTTTCGTGAAAGTAAGAAGCTGAACAGGTATCAGGGATACCTAACCATCATGAGTACGATCATCCAAGATGAACCTTCATAATTCGTAGATGTTGTCAAGCATCAAGTATGAAACGATGCTATGACTGAGGAATATGAGTCCATTATAAAAAATCATGTTTGGGATGTGTTTCCTAAGACCTAGGACAAAGTAGTTGTCACGTCAAAATGGCTTTACAAGGTAAAACATGCAGTTGATTGAAGTGCGGAAAAGTATAAGGCTCATTTTGTCACTCGTGGCTTCTCCTAGAAAGAAGGTATAGACTATGATGAGATATTTTCACCTGTTTCCCGATATACCACCATCCACTTGATCATAGCCCTTCTTGCTTCACAAGGATGTAACCTACATCAGATCCATGTCAAGACTACGTTCTTACATGGTTCGATCAAAGAGGAGGTCTATGTGGAGCAACCCAAAGGATTTGAGATTTATAATCGAGAATCTCATGTCTGCAGGTTGAACAAGGCCCTCTATGGGCTAAAGCAAGGACCCTGAGCATGGTATGAGAGGATCAATAGCTACTTGTTGAAGTTTAGATTCACTAAGAGTGAAGCCGACCCTAACCTTTAATTTAAGGTTATATATGAAAAGCCTCTCATATTAATGCTATAGGTTTAAGACCTCTTTCTATTAGGTGCAGACCCTCTCATTCAAAAATGTAAGAGGGAGTTGGCTTCTGAGTTCTAGATGAAAGACCTAGGACTTATGCATTATTTCCTAGGACTGGAAGTTTGGTAGAAACTAGGGGAGATTTTCCTATCTCAAGGAAAATATGTGGTGAAGATATTGTAGAGATTCGACATGGTGGATTGCAAGCCCATAACTACCCCGATGGAGCTTGACTTCAAGAAGTTAAGCGGTAGTGCTTTCGGACCTGTTTTATGAAATGCTACCGAGTATCGTCAACTTATTGGAGCATTAATGTTCTTGGTGAACTCTCATCTGGATATATGCTTTGTAGTGAACACATTGAATCAACATATGATTGAGCCTCACCACTCACATTGGATTGGTGCCAAGAATATGTTGAGATATATTCATGGCACAATCACTCATGGGTTGAGATACACTGCCGGAGATGTGAGACTACTTGGGTATACTGATGTTGATTGGGCAGGTAGTGTGGTGGACCGAAAGAGAACTTCCATGTGTTGTTTCTCTTTGGGATCTCCCTCGATATCCTGGATGAGCAGGAAGCAGAAGTCAGTGGCTTTGAGCACTGCTGAGGTAGAGTACATCACTGCTAGCATGGCCTCCTGTGAGGCAGTCTAGTTGTGAAAGCTCTTCAGTGAGTTGTTAGGATTTACATTGGATACCACCATGATTCTCTGTGACAACCAAAGTGGGATCCATTTATCAGAGAATCTCGTATTTCATGATCACTCCAAGCATATCGATATTAGGTACCACTATATTTGAGATATGGTGTAGCAAGGAGCAATAAGGCTCCAACATATTGGTATAGATGAACAGGTCACTGACATTTTGACAAAGCCCCTAAGAAAATTCAAATTCTGGACTTTCCAAGAATGACTTGGTGTCATTCAAAGACCCTCTTATGAGGGTCAAGTATGATGTATTGAGCTCTCAGAGCTCCAGGGGGTGCGGGGTACTTCTTGGAGTGACATATGACCACAGGGTGACTCACCATTCCTTGGTGGTGCACTATGAATAGGGTAAAGGTTCAACCTTCCCCTGTGACACCCCGTGGTGACTACGGAATAGGATGATTAGTTCTCCTGTGGGCTAGGATGATTCGTTCTCCATGGTGATTATGGAGTAGGATGATTAGTTCTCCTATAGGCCAGGATGATTAGTTCTTCGTGGCATCCATTGGACAGGATGATTCTTTCTCCTGTGGGTAGGATGATTAGTTCTCTTGTCAAGGCATCCTACCCATGTAGTCTGGGACTCATGGGAAGTACCCCTCATCTGACAAATGAGCAAGGAAATGATGATAGGGACCATATTAGTATTATCGATGGATGCATCGTTGTATCTATCATACTCCCTATGCTAGGATGACCTCCATTGACCTGGGATCAATGATACTGATTTGGGATCAATGAGAGTGGTTCACACTCTAAGACTAACTTCAGGTCAGTGGAATATGGTATGATGCATCCTCGATCATTTCTTCTTCTTCATACTTCGAGTAGATCATAGTAGAGAAAAACAGAGTGAAGTCAAGTTGTACAAGACAGTGCATTTGATGGATGGATAACAACGATGGTCTGATGGATAACATATGAAGTTCTCCCTAGTTGAGAGGGAGTGTTAAATTTTGCAACTAGGGACAAACTCCATGTGGATCACATTATTTATGGCTTTTGATATCTTTCCTAGATTTCTCCCTTCGAGAGGTGTAGGATCGATCTAAATATCATCCTATTCTGATAAGTAATTATGGAGATATGAATCTATTTTTGATTATGGAAAAATTGTGAAGATCGGCCAAGAAACTTATGTAGGTTAAAAATCCCAACAATCATGTCTATTCAACCTCAACGTTTGCATATAAAAACAAGGAGCATTCCCCTCATTTGGAAAATTCAATTCACTCATCTTCTCTCTCTCTCCTACACATAAAAGGAGCCTCTCTCTCTCTCTCTCTCACACGTGTGGCTGAAAGGAAGATGTCCTAGGGCAAGGAAGATACATAAAGAAGGATGATAGGGTAGCAAGTCATCTCTTTGACCAGTGTTGACCAAGAGTTGACCTTCCAGAAGTGTAGATTGGGTGTGGTTGCCTCTAGTATGTAGGCCACAATTTTTAGCATGAAAATTGAGGTGATCTGATCTCTAGTTTGACTGATGTTCACTGCCCTAGTTTAGAGCTGCAAGTTGACTTCAGAAATATGCAAATTGATTGAACTTTTGGGGTTGTTCAAGGGTTGTTTCTTCAGGGTGTTCGAGGACAAGTTGACCAAGTTTTTTAGAGGTCAATTTCATCTAGTTTGACCAAGTTTGACTTTGTTGATCTAGGGTTTGTTGTTGCTACTATAAAATTATAGAATTCATATTTTGTATTATTTCTCTTTGTTGAACTATTAAAGATAAAAGAAAATTTAATCAAAGGGTTTCCTCGCATTGGGGTTGGTCCCTAGCTAGCCACTACATCTTGTGTCTCTTGTCTTCGCTTGTTTTTTGTTGAAAATTTAATGCTCTATATGCACTTTACTTAATGTACATGTTATTGCTACTCTGTGGCTAATAAGAAAAAAAATAAGTAAACTGCTCTAAGCATAGAACATACCTTAATTTAACATATATGGACATTTCCAACAACACCAAGCTTTATAGAAATATCAATCGACATCGTTTGGGTAATGTTACCCATGTTCCATTTTGACCAAACTTCATGAGTCATGATCGGTGTCTGAACTGGTTAGGTTGGGAATTGAGAAGAGAACTTCTCAAGACAAGCAAACATGACCATTGGGCTAGGCAAGAATGAGGAACGATGATGAGTGTCATTCCAAGGTACTTCCTCTAGAAACATTACTTCCATGATACTTTTGTCAGAAATAAAAGTCTTGTCTAAGGGATCGAGAGATTCCCTAGAACCAAGCCATGAGGAATGAGAATACATGTCGAGAAAGAACCTCGAAATAGAATGACCATAGGATGTGGAAGTCGAGGCCGAAACAATATCCACATAATTAATTTCAGCGGGGCTTAATAGCATAAAATTGCCCCATGTATCAACATGATTTGGTGCAGGAATGAACCAAGGATTAGACTTGACTGAGATCATGTTGATAGAGGCAACATTCGGAGGCAGGAGCAGAAAAATTCACATCAAGACGGGATCTTTAAAAAGCCCTGCCCCCACACTCTCATAAGGAGAACGGTGTGCTTGACATAAGGAACATTTCCATTTGAGGAGGAAGAGGCAAAGAAGGATAGTTGGTCAACCATTGAAATATTACCTTGATGGGGAAAATGGATCATGCGTAGAAGGGAGGAGGCTATGTTTCTAGGAAAACTAGTGCCTTTTCGATCTACTAGTCGCACTAGGATTGGTAGCTATCCTAGAAACAAACAATCAAAGCAATATGTGATTTCCTCTATGTATGATAGATAAGAGAGAAGCAAAGGGACCAACCTGGATCTTCCACTTGACTCCTTGCTTGATTTCTCTCCTCATTGTTAGAGCTTGTAACTCTTCTCCTACTCGTCCCGCTTAGAGAATACTTGTAGAAACGAGGTAGCACAACACTATAAAAGCATCTTGATATATGATCTCATAAGCATTGCAGAATCATAAATACAATGAGCATATAATGGCATTTACAAATAACAACATTCACAAATACATGATTGTATGGAGGAAAACTCAAAGAACTTTATTAATAATAGAAGAGAGGATTACAGCCCAGCTGTCTGATCCAACATCATCCTCCCAACATCAAAGCCCTCTTCACCTCATGAAAAGTAATATTACCCAACAATACAATGTTCCCTCTCAAAGAAAAACTATCAACACTTCCTTACAAATTACAAAATTCCAACCTCTAGATCTCTCAGATGAGGGATCCATTTATAGCTGTCTGCAAGGGTGTGAGTCATCTCTGGGTTTTTGATCAGTGTCATTCCACTTGTAGTTCTTGGTTCCACTTGGAGACTTCTTGGATGTCTTACTCATCCCTGAGCGAATTTAGAGAGGCAAGCATCATAGGAGAAGTTTCTAGAAGATTCCATGAGTATCCACTTAGCAAACTGTCTCAGACATTTATCCATTCTAGCTCATCGCACCACACAGAAGGCCTCTTTAGTATGCATCATACCTAGCTAGTGGAGGAGTCAGTATGCATTGCACCTTGACAGTGGAGCAGTCAGTATGGTCAAGTTTTTGCTAGTTCTTAGTGGTTTTTCATGTGGAAATTCTCGGGAATGATGTAATTAGCTGACCATGCTCCTTGAGGGTATGAAACAACACTTTTAGGGGTTAAAGAGCCCTTGGTTTATCGACATATAGGATTGGGGTTGTAGTGCCCAAATATGTCTATAACAGTTGCTCCCTGAAGCATGAAGTCGTAAATATTTAGATGTCAGGTGAAATGCTTTATCATGAGGATCCAAGGTATTCGAACTTGAAGGTGACATGTATAAGATACAATACAATACATCATTACAATATACTTTTCCATGATCTAGCTGAGGTGGGCATTCCCATGTTCAACTTTATAAATTAATTTTCATGTACATAGAATAGATAATCATCTGCAGTTGTAGACTGGTGATTTTTTATATGTAGAGTCATTGTCCCTTAGCTTGGATGATCATCTATGCAGCTTCTGTGTACATTGATGTCTTTGTATTCCTAAATATATCACATCCAGGATGGATGAAACTAGATCTGGGGTCTTCAAACTCGTTCAATCTTCGCCCGATGTACAAGTCAATCCATGTGAAAAGATGTCCTAAAGTCAAACATAGAAAGACATCACTTGATTACTAGCCAACAATGTAAGCTATTAACAGGCATGAGAGGAATCACCGATAATTATAATGACCCTCAAGGTACTACAGTACAATTTACGTGGTGCGAATATATGATTCGACGTCGAACACCACGCAAAATCTCTCGGTCGAAGGCTATTGATGTAAACCGGTCGTCGAAAGTAAGAAAATTGCCATTGAGGCATGCCAGCTTCAAAGTACTGAAAGGGTTGTTTCTAGGTCAAGTTCTTGGATAATGAACTAATGTCGACAAGAAGTGACGCATCATAGGAGGGCCTTAACATATCCCACATCAACAACACGAAACGAAGCAAATGAATTTCTGGAGGTGAAAACGATCTGAAGATACAAGGTTCAGGAATGGCGGTCATGAAAAATGGAGGGTGAAGGTATTGTAGTGGATGAGGCATTAACTAGATGGTGAATTCTCCAAATGACTTCTCCTGAACATATCGACGACACTAATATGGATTGGTAGCGTTAATTGCAAAAGAGGGATGATACGGCAGACCAACAGTGGTATGACCAGTGAATGGAATAACCCAACCCAAATCAATCATGGTGATGGAGTGAAAGTGTCATGTTCAAGAGCGACTTGCTACCAATAAAATTCTTTCATTTTTCTTCCCTTTTTCCCCAATCATTGTTGACTAGTACCTCTTTATTTTTGTTAAGCTCAAGGAGGATAACATATGCTTCTTCTATAATTTTCCCTTCGGGCAGACCTGTCGCTATGTTTTAGCGAGCCTAGCGATAATGAAACTTGTTCTTGTCAGGGTGGAGAAGTTTGTCACTATTGTTTTAATGAGTTTAACGACAAGGATAATTTGGTCCTTTTCATGTTTAGAGAGTTTTAAAAGGAACGAAAAGGAAACTCTAGCGGTCCTTTTTCGTAGCATAACCCTTAAGTTTGAAAAGGTATAAAATAATACATAAGGGATGATTTTTCGATCACTTTAGAGAGCTAAAAAACAAGTGCTCGATCTTTTTTGTGGGATAATCCCTCATTTCCAAAAAGATTAAAATATGCAAGAGGGATGGCACTTCCAATCACTTTATCAAGCTGGAGAGGCAAATTGCTCGACAATCTTTTCATATTTAACGAGTTTGAAAAAGTTTAAAGTCAACTCATTTTTTGAGGAACGAGTGGTTCTCAGGGTAGCAACTGGTTCCAGGTGAGCTTGGAAGTTCTCAAAACATGGTGATTTGAAGAGGGTGGCTAGGAGGACCACTCATCGTAGCTATTCCTCAAAAGGGTAAACAATCAAGTGGAAGCATATAATCGGCCAAAAGAATGGAGGTGATGGCAAGAACACAACCAAGGCTCAAAAGGCTGACATTTTGGCGATCACAAAGGTTATTTACCGAAGGTGGGTTTATTTTTTAACAAGATTGAATTTTGGGGGAACATATGCTTAGTGGTAGGCTTATTTTTTAAGGAGCTTGAACCATGTGATAACATTGCTTATTTTTCCATTTTATTTAAGCTATAAATGACCAAACTAAAAAGCTAAAAAAACTATAAAGCTAAGGAACTACTGAGGTTAGGTAGGATGGTTACATCGGCAGAAAATTTCAAATGCTTCCTTTGCTTTGTATGTAGCGTAGACAAAGGTGAATGGTGGATCAAACCAATCACCTAACCTAAGAAGTTAAAAAACTAAATAGATAAAAATCTAAAAAGATAAAAAAATGAAATTGGTCATTTTTCACTTGCATAAAAAGGTTTGCATGCCCCCAGTCATCGAGAAAAGAAGATTCTCCAGGTAACTATATGGAAATCACTACATTTAAGTGGGATTCGTTTTGTCAGCGGTTAGAAAAAAATACTTCCTTGGCTTTTTCCATCAAATAGACAAAAGTGAATGGTGTGAGATAACACTTACAATCACATGACCTGTAGGGAAACCTATCTTTTCAGCTGCGTTTCACTACATCAACAGACTAGGGTGCATGCGCCCTAATCTTTGTTACATTTACCAAACTACTCACGATAGTTAGGTGGGTGGAATTAAGGCTGAATAAACATTCTTGATGCAAAAGGACCATTTAGGGATGATGTTTGTCTCAAAGCTTTGCTTGAACCGGGAAATGAAAGCTGGTCAACAGTGACAATTTTTCCTTCATGTGGGAAACACATTACTCGAAAGAGTGTTGAGACAATAGCTTTAATGTTGTAAACATAGTCATGCCCAAGGAGTAGATTGTAATCTAACGGTCCTTGGACTACCATCACATTCAAGTGAATGGTTTTCCTTCTCAAAGTTACCGGTAACTTAGGAAGGATCCTTAACGGTCGACTGGTTCCTTTGTTAAAGCCTGACGAATTCTGAGTAATAGGCATAAGCCATTGTGAACCAAGTGCTTTCCAAATAGTTGAGGAAAGGATACTCACTGAAGCCCCTTCATCTATGATAGTGCCAGACACGATAATTTCGTGAACTTGTACTATGATTCAGAATGGTACATTAGAAGGAAGGCGAGATCTTGCTATTCGATTCCAATCGAAGGAAGAAACCAGACCGCTTGGAGGGGGTGTTGAATAAATGGTTGAACTAACTCCTTGAGTAGCGGGAACAGGAGGATTCCCTTCCTGTTGTGAAGGAACAGGTGGATTGCCCCCAAGTTCATTGGACTCTAAAGTAATTGAAGATCAGAATTAGGAGCAAGTAAAATTGGATTTAGCATATTTCTCTTCAACAAACTCTTCTCTCAACAATTCCTTGACAAATATTATAAATAACAAATTGCAGAATGTTTAAGGTGCTGCTCTCCTCTGCAATTGGAGACTCCATGAAAGAACTATTATAATTGGAATTTAGATTTGTAGGAGAGAGGAGTGAAAAATCTCAGATCTGGGGATTATTGAGGATTTTCCCTTTGTATATTGAATTATGCATGAAGAACAAAGCTTGCACTATTGCGGCTCTAGTTTTGAAGGCAGAAGTTCAAGCAATGTAAAGGGCTGTTGGAGACCAAGAACAGAGAAATGGATGCAATAAATTGGTATTTCTAATACTACTGTTTCAAATATCAGTTTTAATTTTATGGTGATATGAATGTGGCATTTTATTCATGTTTGTGCACTATTGTCAATATGGGTAATTTGTCTCAATATTGTTATTATGTATCTCTGTTTTTATGGATTAATTTCTCATTTTTGAGTAACTACTTACTCTCAAATATGTCTTATGAAACTGATTTATTGAATGATAATGTGTTGTAAACTATTTCCACATATCATTATTCAATTATTGGATTTATTGATCTGATAATCAATATCATTTTGTGAACTACTTCCTGAATGTTGTTGGTTTATTATTTCAGTTTTAAGGTCTCAATAGAATGTGTTTTGGTAACCATAATATCAGTTAATTGAACTACTTCATTAACTTGATATTCATTATAAACAAGACATCTTTAGATCCCAATATTTTAATTATCTTACTCTTAGTTGGGTTAGATCTATATCTGCCTAATTAAGATAGGATTTAGATTAGTTTCTTTTGCTTGCATCATATAATAAGCTTGCATTTAGACTAAAATCTACATTCTTTTTAGTCCTCTCCTCAAAGAGGCAAAATTTTAGTTGTGGTTTGGCTGAACCCAAATCAGCTTAAGGGTCATTCTCTTGCCTGATTAGCAAGAAGAAATGATCTGATGTCCCTATCTAATGGTAGTTAAAGATACATTATAAACCAATAGCAATAGGGAGAAGGTAACTGGACCTGGATGAACAGTCGGAGCCACCACACCAAATGGAAAAGGAGCTGCTTTTAAGGTCCGGACCGGGTGGTTATCCCCCAATGTTTTTGCAGCGATTTTCGAGGAATCAACATTTTTGGCGCTAGAAGGAGGGCCTAAGAAATTTGTCTATTGGAGTCTTTTCAATTTTAACATTTTGTTTATGGCTCCTCTTAAACTTCCAATATGGAGTTGTATCTATGGACGTGCATCCTCCAATACTCCACCCGAAGTGGTAAGACTCATGTCTCAGGTAAAGTTTAATGGTAAGAGAAATTCTTCTGCTTTTAACCATGTCTTTCAATTTCTTCAAAATGTTTCAAAATACGATTTTCAAGGAATTGATGAAGGCATTTTATATAGGATTTTTACTCTCACATTTGTGGAAAAGCTAGAAGCTGGTGCAAAACTCTTTCAGTTGCTTCAATTCACAGCTGGGATCAATTTGTTACAATTTTCATTTCTAAATTTGACGACTACGATTATGAAAAGCTATGTGAAGAAATTGAATATCTACGCAGGTTTGAAAATGAGTCTGTTAAGGATTTTAATGTTCGATTTCATTTGAATTTCTTAAGATTTAAAGATGAAGATAAACCTACGGAAAAAGAATCATTAGATTGGTTTGAATATGTTTGTTCTCTGCCTCCCATTTCCAATCCATATGAAATTAGTTTAAGTCTTGTTTCATCCCCTTCCAACATAAATGAAAATCCCAACATGGGTGTGCAAATAAATGGTGATGAAGCGGTTTCACAAAGCTTGGAAAATATTTCCATTCAAATGCAAGAAGACAACAACAGCAATTTTGGAGAAAAATCCGCCTTGAAATCTGAAAGCTATTTTGAAGTAAATTCGGAAAATCAAATCGCAAATCAGCAAGTACAAGCAGCAATCAAAGCAAATAAAATGCAAACTACTGTACAAATTTCTGAATTTCTCCATGATGAACAAATGCCGAAATCAGAGCAGCAAAGCAGTGTTCTTCAAGAAAGCATATGCACGCAAAGAAATGATCTGCAATCTGAAATTTACAATGAGCATAATGCACAAGAACTCCCAAACAGAGACAGTTTTAAATGCATTGTTTCAGGTTCACACTTTTCCCTTTATCCCGATATTTTCAATGATGGTAATATTTTTTCTCTTCGTATTAATGATATTTCAGAAATTAAAGAGGCTGATCTAAATGAATTACCATTAAGTTTTGATCAAGATAGAGAAGCAATTAGTGATCATTCTTTTGCCATTAATAAACATGATTTTCTTGTTCCTCTTTGTTTCGATATATTGGATGAGATTGAATGGAATTGTAGAGAATATGGTGAAGTCATTTATGATAATTACTCTGACATTGAGGATGTTGATTTCTATTCCTCTCAAGAGAATCCTCATGAGAAAATTCAAATAACATCTGAAAATGAGGAACGCTTCAATTTAGGAATTACCCCAACTAATCCTCATTTTAGAGTAGCTAATTATCTTCATGATTTCACCATTCAAGAAAACATTACAATTTATGATTCATATGAGGATCAAACTCCCATTCCTACTCATAATCATGATTCGTTTTCTAATTCACAAGTTGGAATTCAAAATTATTCAAATTCCATAATTCTGGCCATTCCTTGTGGAAATGAAATTGTTTCAAAACAATCCCAATTGTGTTGTAACATTAGTTGTACAAATAATGATTTCATTTTAGTTTTTCTTTCACAGCTATTTTGTTTAAACTTAGATTTATTTTCTGATTTTATTTTGCAAAATTTTCACACTCTTCACTGGCATATTGAACACCTTACTATCAAACACTCAATTGATGCATTGCCCGATTGGGAAATTCAAGTTTTATATTATAATCATCAGCATCGAAAGATATTAATATTCCAATTCAAATCAATGCTAATGTTTCACCAAAATCTTCTATCTTTTCAAAGGCAATGTCAACAAGAGAATGTATTTTTGCAATTTCGCTAGCAATTCAATTCAATTAATAAATTGCCATTTTATTTGAAAGGCTTCCATCCATTTTTCATTGACTCATTTGAAAATTGTTTGGAAATTTTTCCTTCAAGGAAAATTGTCAATGATTTAACATTTGTACATAACACTAAAAAAATTTCCCAGGCCTTTGAATTTGAAAACTCATATTCACAATTCGGCCTGTCATCTCCTCTTTTGAATGTTTCCCAATCATTAATGGAAATTCATCCAGATTTTTGTGATCCAATTGGTATCGAATTGGAAAGGAAATTTCATGAGAAAGAGATTTTAAATCCGTTACTAACAATAACTGTAAATTTTGATTTCATATTTAATTTTCTTAGTTTAGTCAAATTTGTATTTTTATTACTAACATTTGAACTGTACATAAACGCGGGAATAAAAATGAGAAAATGGCTACACTGGAAATATGACTATACCTAGTCATTTTCATGTATATGGTTAGAATAGGAGTAGAATTAATTTAGTTAGCTTGTTTTATGTAGTTAATTTATTTGCAATAGTTATGTAGATTAAAAAATAAAACAAAACAATCAGCCTTCTCATACAGGTTCAGTGGAAGCATTTTTCCTTATCAGAAAATTTTAATTCTTGCTTTCCTTTTTGAAATTTCTTATAGCGATATTTCTACTCTGCCTATTTTGAATAATGTCTTGATTAAATTCAATTAAAGTTGCACTTGGTATCAATTGCCTCAAAGCCACTTTTCTTCATTTCGGGACTTCCTTCTAAGATTTTCTCTTGAAATTTATATGGTAAGGATTTGAGGATATAAAAGCTTCATGATCTCATTATCCCATGAGATGTATGATTGACTATGATAAGCCTAATTCTAATTCAATTATTATCAGTCAATCTAACCTGTCACGGCAATCATATGAAGTTCATATTATATTCCTCGAAATTTGCCAAAAGCTGATCTTAAGGATGCCCATTTTGCCAAGTGCACACATTTAAATCTGTTTTGATATTTTTCTACAATTAAGTGACTTAATCTCATTCTAATATTTAGCTTATTATCTGATGTTGTAAAATGCATCATGTTTATTTACTAAAGGCATTATTAAAAAGTCACTATAACAATACAAATTTTTCTTAAGATTAATTTAGAATGAGCAGAGGTAATAAATTGTTACTTCACTTCGAAAGGGAAGCATAGTTTCATATTTATTTCTGGTAAATTTTATATTCCATGAACATGAATGATTGATTTCATTTAGGCTGATTGCACAATTAGATTTAGAATAAATAATGAGATGATTTGAAACGAAGGGAAAATTTGATAAATCAAAGGAAGGATTTCAAGGTTCGTAAGGTAAAATTTGCAAACAATTTCCTTCCAGGTACGCATGTGCAAGTTCGTTCTCATCTCTTGTTAGTTTCTCTTTTCCTTACTTTATTTTTTATTCGTGTTCTATTTTATTTACAGGTTTTTATTTCTTTTCAAAAAACTTGAAGTAAGCAGTAAACCCATTTCAAATTTGCAATAGGCTCAGGGAAATTTTATTTGTGATGCATTAGAATTTAAGCATTTTTAATTTTGCTTTTATTCACCTAGAAAATCCAATTGAAATTTCAAGGAATATCATAAGACCATTTGCATCAAAAGATTTCATCAGAAGTAATTTTTGACATTTCGCATACCTCCGATGTATTATCTTACTCATATGCCATATCGGGTTTCGCATATCAGAGCTTTGCAGTTGACATATACTTCCATTATCGTGAATCGTCGATCTCTGATAATCGACTTTATCGATATTGCGATAAACGCATAATTCTGGACCTGATATGTAATTCAAATCAAATTCATAAAAAATATCGAGTCCGTTCAATCGCAATAACGGTAGGAGTATAACTTTAAAGGAGGTCGATGTTTTGGATCCGATATGTTATCAAATTTTCATCCTAAAATTATCGGGTCCACTCTTCATCACATATCGGCATATTCAAAATTGTTACATCATGCGCTTAAGATTTCCGATCGCGATCGCCGATTAGCCACGTCATTCATCACATATCGGCATCACAACAATCATATTGTGTTACATTGGGTGATTAAGATTGCCGATCGCCGATTTACGTCATCCATCGCATCGCCGATATCGCAATCCCTTCCTTGCAGTTTTATTTATGGCCGATGTCTCGGATCCGATATGTTATTAAAATCCTTTCATAAAAAGTTATCGGGTCCGCTCTTCATTGCATATCGGCATTGCAAAAATACACTGTGTTACATCGGGTACCCAATGTTTGTCGATTGCCAATTAGCTACGTCATCCATCGCATCGCCGATAGTGCAATCATTTCATCACATTTATTAATGCTCACATCACTTCTCTGAATCTACAATGTGTATTTTGTGATGTGGGAAGCAGGATGCAATTGATTCTTCGATTTCCGATATAATATTTCTTTAATGATGCGATCGCTTCATTTCATTGCACATATTCTCATCGCATGTTCTTAATCGGCAATTTGCCATTGCAATCTTCGATGCAATAACTTCCAATGCATGCCTTTGCGCCATTAACATTTAATCGATATATCGCATGGCAACAAAAGTGAAGTCTTGCAAATTAAAATTCAAGCATGGTGAAGAAACATATTGTGTGGATCATCCGATGAGGCGATATGTTAAAGCAAGTTTGGGTAACCACTATGGTAAGAAAGCAGTTAATGACCAATTTGCAGCATATTCAAATTATTTCAATTTCTCATACATTTTAGTTTAAATATATAATTCCATAATTAAAAATGGAATTCAAGACCTCTCTATCTTCATATTTAAGTTTTATTATCGTAGATTTGGTCTTGATTCCAAACTATTTATAAAATCATGGAATTTATATGAAACTTGTGATATTTTGAGAAACAGTCATCGCTGCAAATTCTTATTCTCATTTTTGATGCATTTTCTTTAATTTCAACTCCCCTGAACACTAGGCATTTCATTTTTACGTTTTACTGCTTGCTTTAGTGTAAATAAAATAAATAATGATTTTGGGTTACAAGATTTTGGTTAGTGTGTCTTCTTCATGTTTTTAATGTTAATTAAAATAAGAAGTCAGTTAGTTTGGAGAAATTGACACCTTTCAGGTAAGATCAAAAAAAAATTATCCAATGGTAAGATTCATGTGCCCACTTTCATTAATTCCCATTTCATCACTCTAGTTTCAATTTTTGTTTTTAAATTATGCTGATATAAAACTCTGTTTTGCAGCTCTTCACAAAAATTTTCAATCTTCTGCCGAATCATATTTTCAAAGTCCATACTCTTCTCCTGGATTTATTTCAATAAGCAGCGAAAATCTTCATCGAAATAGCTACACCGGGAAGTTTTTGAACCTTTAATCTATTTCCTTAAGCATTCCTTTTTAGAAAATGATTAAGATAATGCTTGGAAACAAGAAGATTCATATCAAACAGAAACTATTCATTGTGGCTGAATTTTACGATCACTGTTATCTAAAAGCCTAAAGCATTCACAACTCTGCAAGGTATGTTTTTCTAACTCTCAACATAAGAAGGAATGATTACATGCTTATTTTCTTTTTCTTCATATTGTTGAGACATTGGTATAAACATTCTTGTTTGAGTTTATCTTGTGAAACATGGATTTTCCTTTCCATTTTTAGAGATTTCTTTGTTTTTATTTTTATTTTTATTTGCTGATTTCTTTTCTCACTTTAGCATAAGAATTCTTTTCTTTTTGTTTTCAGTTTTGATTCTGGTGACTTTGCCGTGATTTATATGGAAGGCCTTCTTGTTACCTAACTATGGTCAGCATTCATGGAGAAAAAATTGTTAATAGTCTCCTAATAGCTTTTTCTTGAATCTCTCAGTAAAGTTTGATTTTCTTATTATTAAAGTAGACATACTTAAGGAAGAGATTACCAATCAAGAGAAATTGACAAAGTATCATAAAATCTGAAAAAATTCTTTTTCATCAAATTATAATCATTTTGAGATTTCAAAATTTTATTAGGATCTTTCAAAGTTCTATTATCAGTGAAGAAAAGTTATTTTTAACCAAGTAAAAACACTTTACAGCAAAGCACCTTTAAACTCTGAAATTGTCATTCTTAACTCTTAAGGAGTTAATGATTCTCCCTGTCCCAAAAAGTCTTATTTTTCTAGAGAATAATCCAGAAATATATTTAAAGTTAAAAGATAAGAGGTCTCATCGTGAGCCTGCTTACCATGATCATAGGGGAAAAATAGGTTGACATTACCAACACTGCTAAACAAACCAGGGTAATGGCTTATGATTGCAAACAATTATAAGGACAAGGGGTCTCATCACAGCCAGTTTGTTCAGTCCAATTTTAACCAGTGAATGCATTGTCAACTATCTAGCTACCATACTAAGACAATGGCTTTTAAGATTTTAAAAAATAAATAATATATATATATATATTCATATATATATATATATATATATATATATATGGATTTATCTCTAGATCAATAATTCTTAAAAAAGATGGGATTCTGAATCATTGGTGATTAAAAGGTAACCCTGTTGAAACTATGGATATTTGCTAGCAACAGTGGCTCTACTTGTGACAAATGAGTATATTTTGAAAGCTAAGATGTAAAGTGACCCCTGCTTTATCCCTTCAGCTAATTAATGACTGATATAAAGATTTGAAATATTTTAATTTATGAGGAATTTTGAGAAAAAATACAGTTAGATGATTCTGGTTTTTATTCAGACTAATGAACTAAGTCAAGCATTTCAAGCATAATTCTCTCTTGTTTAAATTATTTTACTTTAATTTTTGGAAAATCCCATTCATATCAAGCAGAGATAACTGGTTCTTCTCCCGTGTGTCGCCATTGTTGTGGTAAAAACACTACCCCCCATTTTTGACTTCTTCACTTCAAATAATAGGGACCCTTTCTATAAAATTTGGGCTAGGCACCTTTTTGGATTTTTATTTTAGTTGATTGCCCTACGCTTTTGATTTTTAGTTTTCGTTGGATTCTTGTTTTGATTGCTTTGTTATAATCGATTTTTTATAAGCTTCCCATCGACGCTTGTTTCGCCTCATTTGGTCAACTGGTTTGAAAATAACACTCCTTTGAAATCTCATTATTTATGTAGTCTGGGTTAAAAATGCATAAAATGTACAATATTGCATTTTGTAAATAAATTTGTCCAATAACGCATCCAGTTTAAATATTAGCTCGTAGAGGGTTTTACTAACATTTTTCATTATGCAACCAAATAATTAAGCATCGGGACTTAAGAAATTCACTCCAATTTTCTAATCAAATCTTAATCTCGAAAAACCAAACATTCAAGTGGCTGTAGTTTATTTTTATTATTTTTCATTTATTTTCTAAATGGCTGTAGTTTTATTTTTAGCTATAGTTTAAAAACTTATGTTCATAAAATAAAACAAAAAATGAAAATTTAAGTTTAAAATTTTAAATTTTAAATTAATTAAATTAATTAATATATTATATAATTAATTTAATTAAATTAAAAAATTAAAACAAATAAAATATATTAAATATTAAATTTAATTAAGTTTAATAATTTGAATTAAATTAAATTTAATATAAAAATAAAAAATAAATAATATATATATCGCATGGGGAGTTTATGCGATATCGCATCGGGAATTTTTATATGTTACAAATTAGAGAACACCGACATTCATTTCCCTCCTGATGCGAAATGCCGAAAACCTTCTCCATGCGAAATGCCGATAAGCTACTCCACGCCGAAATGCCGATTGTGAAAAGGTTGAAAGGCATTAACTAAGTTTTGTTTTGAGTTAATATAATTTTCAAAAAAAAACTCATGCGTATGAATGAAATTAGTTTAAGTGTGGAGTTAATAAAGTATAGTGTAGGTTGTTATATTAGTTTAAGTGTGGAGTTAATAAAGGGTAGGTTAATATATATATTAAATGTTAGTTTATATATT
>APFE030196671.1:180944-243091 GCA_000404065.3 Pinus taeda
AATAAATAATATATATCGCATCGGGAGTTTATGCAATATCGCATCGCAAGTTTTATTCGCAACCCATTTTCAAAACTCATTACTCCTCCCGATGCGAAGTGCCGAAAGACTTCTCCACGCCGATACGCCGATAAGCATTCTCCACGCCGATATGCCGATAAGCCTCCAACATACCCCGATCGCCGATGCGACAAGTCAAACATTAGGCTCATGGGTTAATTCGATGGCTTTAGGAATGGTTTGCGTTACTATATGAATCGTTAATGGTTTATATAGTTATGTTTTAAAGTTTCCATACGTATGGTCTAGGTTGTTATATTAGTGTAAGTGTGGAGTTAATAAAGTATGGTGTAGGTTGTTATATTAGTTTAAGTGTGCAGTTAATAAAGGGTAGGTTAATATATATTAAATGTTAGTTTATATATTAATATGTATATATAATATATTATATTAATTAATAAAATGTAATGTATTATGTTATTTAAATTAATATATAATATTTAATTAATAAATTTTAAATTAATCAGATTAATTAATTAATGACATTTAATTAATTTGATTAAATTAAAATTTAAACATCATTTAGATTAATTAGTTTTTTTAATTAGAATGGATTTGTTTATAAATCGTTAATTAAATATTAGTTAGTTAAATTAATAAATAGTTTAGTTTATAATTAGCAATTAAATTAGAGTTAATTAGGAACTAATTTAGGATATAATTTTTAATTCAAATTCTCATTTTTTAGCCCAACAACAGAATTTCCAGATTTACATCAGATTTGACCCATCAACTTTGGAAGCTCATAAATTGAGTTCTACTTGGCCAAATGAGGCCCACGACAGCTCATTGGAAAGAGAAAATCAAGGAGAACATTTTGAAGGAGGTTTCACCAACAGATTTGATCATTTATTGGGCCAAAAATCAGGCAGAAGATCAGGCTCCGAATTTTGAAAACAAAAATCAATTTTCTCAGTTATTGTTTTCAATTTCATTTGTCCAAAGCCTCTTCTAATTGCAAATCCATTGGTCAATTATATCATTTACCAATCAAACTATTCCAAGCATCAATACAGAGCTTATATTTTGTTTTTAATTATTTATTTAAATAGAATTTGATTGGGTTTGATTTAATTGCCAGAAATGATATTTTGATTGCATTTTAATTTAGTTTGATTTCTTTTGCAGCAAAACAGTGGAAGAAATATGGAAAAAGAATCTCTATCAATGAAAAGGCTCCAGCAATTGAAGATCAGAATTAGGAGCAAGTAAAATTGGATTTAGCAGATTTCTCTTCAACAAACTCTTCTCTCAACAATTCCTTGACAAATATTATAAATAACAAATTGCAGAATGTTTAAGGCGATGCTCTCCTCTGCAATTGGAGACCTCCATGAAAGCACTATTATAATTGGAATTTAGAGTTGTAGGAGAGAGGAGTGAAAAATCTCAGATCTGGGGATTATTGAGGATTTTCCCTTTGTATATTGAATTATGCATAAAGAACAAAGCTTGCACTATTGTGGCTCTAGTTTTGAAGGCAGAAGTTCAAGCAATGTAAAGGGCTGTTGGAGACCAAGAACAGAGAAATGGATGCAATAAATTGGTATTTCTAATACTACTGTTTCAAATATCAGTTTTAATTTTATGGTGATATGAATGTGGCATTTTATTCATGTTTGTGCACTATTGTCAATATGGGTAATTTGTCTCAATATTGTTATTATGTATCTCTGTTTTTATGGATTAATTTCTCATTTTTGAGTAACTACTTACTCTCAAATCTGTCGTATGAAACTGATTTTTTGAATGATAATGTGTTGTGAACTATTCCACATATCATTATTCAATTATTGGATTTATTGATCTGATAATCAATATCATTTTGTGAACTACTTCCTGAATGTTGTTGGTTTATTATTTCAGTTTTAAGGTCTCAATAGAATGTGTTTTGGTAACCATAATATCAGTTAATTGAACTAATTCATTAACTTGATATTCATTATAAACAAGACATGTTTAGATCCCAATATTTTAATTATCTTGCTCTTAGTTGGGTTAGATCTATATCTGCCTAATTAAGATATGATTTAGATTAGTTTCTTTTGCTTGCATCATAGAATAAGCTTGCATTTAGAGAAAATCTACATTCTTTTAAGTCCTCTCCTCAAAGAGGCAAAATTTTAGTTGTGGTTGGCTGAACCCAAATCAGCTTAAGGGTCATTCTCTTGCCTGATCAGCAAGAAGAAATGATCTGATGTCCCTGTCTATTGGTAGTTAAAGATACATTATAAACCAATAGCAATAGGGAGAAGGTAACTGGACCTAGATGAACAGTCGGAGCCACCACACCAAACGGAAAAGGAGCTGCTTTTAAGGTCCAGACCGGGTGGTTATCCCCCAATGTTGTTGCAGCGATTTTCAAGGCATCAACAGGATGCTATTCTGAATTTAATAAATTTCAATGACACTTTGACACAACTTTTCTTTTTCAATTTTTAAGAGTCGAGAAAAAGCTAAGGATGACTCCAGTGCCCTTCGATTTTTAATGAGCCTAAAGTGACAAGTGCTCAGATGGACCTTTTCTTTTAAGGAATCGAAAAGGAATGAGAGTGACTACTCTGGAGATCTAGATAGAGGGATTACCAAACCAATTACAAAACTGCAATATACACCTTAGTCGTAAATTAAAGATAAATTACCAAGGACTTATGTATGGCAGTTAATCTTCCCGAATGTTGTGTTCAGTGCATTGCGATCAATAGGGTGACAGACACGACTTCCTATGAATAAAGGATATAAGCCTACTGTGGTCTCCCAATATATACTCGACGGTATGGGGAGCACAAGTCCGTGCTAGCACTTGTCGTATCAAAGAGGAGGAATCACCCAACCTTCGATGAAAACAATAATTACTAGATTTTATGACGCCAGAACACATCTCTAGCCTAGACCTCTAGATGTATTGCATTAGGTTCCAAAGTGTTGTTAAGTTCATTAAGATTTATTTTATAGTTGATCTTGTTTAGAAGTTTTTCTTTCAAGGTTCACAATGTGATGTAGATGTAAAATTCCTAAATATGAAATCTAAAATGATAAACAATCGTTGTCTATTTTTAGCAATGAAAATCCTAGCTACTAAGGAAGGAAGATTATGATTCTTTCAACCAAAGAGCAAAGAGAACACACTAAATTCACTTTTCCTAAATCATTTTTTGCACACAGTCTAAATGCAAATGCAGATGCATGTATTTTTTTTTCATTCCCTTAATGTGAAGAATGCCAAAAAGGAAAACTAAGTATAGATCTGAACTATTTTCTTCAAAGCGACATTTCAACAATTTCTTTTCAAAATGGAAAGGAAGACTAAATGATACTTTTCAATTTCAAATAGAAAATTCTTTTGACACTTCAAATAACAATAAATCAAATCAAATACAAAACGAAAAGTTCAATCAACTATCTAGAGAAGGAACACTTTACGAAACTTCTCTTTTTTGACAAAAAATGACAGTTCGATTTAAGAAACTTTTCGATAATAGATTGTAAATGATGGAAAAATACATAAAAACATTTACTAATCTTTACCAATGGAGGTTGAACTATGTAAAACAAGGAGGCTTAGTAATGAGATATTGTTCATAAAAAGAAACACAATCAAACAGCACTGGAAACAAGGACAAAAACCCCAAATTTCAAGGAGATAAATAGGAGTACTCAGTCGTTGCACATGTGCTTGACAGAAACAGGGATGCATATCACCTGCTACACATGGGAAGTATGATGCATACTAGCTTCTAGTTAGAGACAGTGTCATGGGCGAAGGAGTGCAACTAAGATGGGTTTTGTCTCAAATTTACAGCTGATTTTAGTGGATTAAGCTGAGCTATTATGGAAAGTAAAGAGCAAAGTACGGGGGTATGATCTTGGGAGGTTAATGAGCTACCACGAGGGCATCTTATAAGTCAAATGTTCAGTTCATAAACTAAACCGGAGATTGATTGAAGCAACATTCATCTACTTTTCGATTGCATAGCAATAGTAGTTTGAAGGCTATGTGGCTAACTTCAGGCTTTGTCTATAATTTATAAAGCAAACAACAACAACAAACAAACAAGCTATTCTCTCCCTAGTGGAGTCGCCATTTTGTTTCTAGGAAAACTAGCATCTTTTTGATCTGCTAGTCCCACTAGGATTGGAAACTATCCTAGAAACAAACAATCAAAGCAATTTGTGATTTCTTCTATGTATGATAGATAAGAGAGAAGCAAAGGGATCAACCTAGATCTTCTGCTTGACTCCTTTCTTGATTTCTCTCCTCCTTGACAGAGCTTGCAACTCTTCTCCTACTCGTCCCACTTAGAGAATACCTATAGAAATGAAGTAGCACAATACCGTCAAAGAATCTTCATCTATGATATCATAAGCATTGCAGAATAAAAAATACAATGAGCATATAATGGTATTTACAAATAACAACATTCACAAATACACGATTGTATGGAGGAAAACTCAAAGAACTTTATTAATAATAGAAAAGAGGATTGCAACTCAGTTGTCTTGATCCAGCATCATCCTCCCAGCATCGAAACCCTCTTCACCTCATGAAAAGCAAGATTACCCAACAATACAATGTTCCCTCTCAAAGACAAACTATAGCACTTCCTTACAAATTACAAAATCCCAACCTTTAGATCTCTCAGATGAGGGATCCATTTATAGATGTCTGCAAGGGTGTGAGTTGTCTCTGGGTTTTGATTAGTGTCATTCCACTTGTAGTTCTTGATTCCACTTGAAGATTTCTTGGATCTCTTACTCATCCCTGGGCGAATTCGGAGAGGAAAGTGTCATAGGAGAAGTTTCTAGAAGATTCCATGAGTATCCACTTAGTCAACTGTCTCAGAAATTTGTGCATTCTCACTCATTGGACCCCATAGAAGGTCTCTTTAGTATGCATCGCACATGGCTAGTGTAGGAGTCAGTATGCATTGCACCCTGATAGTGCAGCAGTTAGTATGGTCCAGTTTTGGCCAGTTCTGAGTGGTTTTTCAGGTGGAACTTCTGGGCAATGATGTAATCAGTTGACCATACTCCTTTAGGGTATGAAACAACAATTTTTGGGGTTAAATAGCTCTTAGTTTATCGACATATAGGATTAGGGTTGCAGTGCCCAAAATTGTCTATAACAGGTTACAGCATGCATGGCATGGGTCCAACTTCGTTCGAGTAGAAGATTATAGTTAAGATTAGTGTCAACAATCTCTACTTAAATGTGTATTCTCTTGTCCTCTAAAGTAATAGCAAGGTTAGGAAGGACACCATATGGTCGAGAATCATGTCCATCAAAGATTTCCAGAGTGTTAGGTGATTAGGTCAAAGTAGGGAACAAATTCCCTTCCAACAAGTGACAAACATGATGTAGGTAGAAGCATATTCATCAATGAAAGACCTATGAATGGTTTTCTCATTTATGATGACCTAAATGAGAAAGTCAATCTAATGAGGTAAACATGGAATGTGTTCTTCCAGATCAAAAAAAATGAGATTAGAGTCGGTTGGATTAATACCTCCAATAGCCGACAGTAATGCTTTCCGCTGAGACAGATAACTTTGAAGGACCTCGAGACAAGACATAGCTGATGACGCCTAAGCCAAATCCTCAACAATATTATAATGCTGAGTCGTGTGAGCATTTAGATTGTACGAGGACTTTTGCAGCACACCTTGAGAAGGTGGCCAAATGGCGGAACCAGGATTAGGTTGATCTATGTGGAGAGGAGTGAAACTTGACAGGATGGAGGAAGAAGGGGTACTTTCTTTCTCTTTCCCTGCTATCAGGGTAGGTGTTTGATAATCTTTTGATCTGGTAGCCACCTTGATAGGTGTATTCATCATGAACACTTGTGAACCTTAGGAATCGAATGAGTGGGGCTGGTCTACCATTTGGATCTGCTGGGATGGAAAGGTCTCTTTCAAGACAGTTGGGGTTGTTGGGTGTGGGATCCCCCCAAGGAAAGTTCTAGGGCTTAAAGCCCAAGTTTTGACCAAGTCCGATGTAAAGACTCCACGATTTGTGGGCACAGAGCACAAAGATGGTAAATGAGTCAGATGATTGTCCACCCTCAGTTTTGTAATGTAAAGTCGGTTTGAGAGATCTACTCATGGTCCGCGGACAATGGGATTATATAAATAGAGCGAGGCTCTAAGTGTAAAGAGACATCTAAGAAATAATGAATAAATGATCATGAAATAGAAGCATAACAGAGTATCTAAAGCGTAAAGTCTAGTTTTGGGTCATAGAGTAGGAGAAGGCTTTGCAGTTGAGTGCATAGAGGCCTAGTAGTTCAAGCTGAGTGCGCGGAACCCTATAGCTGAGAGCACAGGGTAGGTCGAGTCTGTAACCATTTGAAGCATTAATAAAGAGAAGTTTGGCCACATTTCTGTGTATCCTTTCTTGTTTTATGCATTGAGGTATATTGGGTACGAATTGTGAGTTTACTATTTATTTACTACGCGAACTTATATGAATGTGCTGAGTAAGTGAATATAGTATAAGGTATCAATTTATGTGAAGATAAATAACTGTTATAAGAATATAAGTAAGATCCATGAGGTAACTTGGGGAAATAGCACAGATCGTTGCTCTAGCAGTGCAAAAGCCCCACAGCCCCTAGTTGGGGCTGTGCAAAGACAAATATAACTAGGCCGCGAAGGCCTCGCAGGCCAAGGAAGGGCATGAAGTAACCTGCGTGAAAGTAGTCATAGCTGGACTAAAACAACACAAAAACATTTGAAGGGTGTAGAAAATTGGTTCCAGCATCCCCCCATACTGCTTCAAGTGAGACCTCAGTCCGTGCTCTGTGGATTGTTACCGAAAGGGCCAGTAGTACAGGGATTTTTTTGGCTAATTAACTTCAAACCTGGGTCAGCCCCAACAAGCCAACAAATGGTTTCATTGCAGGGACCAGAATCTGCATAAAGATGTTTGATATCATATCATTGGAATCCAACTAAGAAATAAATTGAAGGTTGGTTGGACAGGAGAATTCACGAGTTTGTGACGCATGAGAACAGGAATCCGCAACTATCAAAAGAAGAGTGGTTAGACTACAACTTGTACACAGAGATCCATGAAATTTTATTCACGTATTCCCTACTGAGTTGTACGAGTGGATCATGAAGTTAGAAGATAACCAAGGAAGGTGCAAGCTCGACAATCCTATTGTGTAGACCCTAGAGTTGGTGCACAGATTGAAAGCATCAGAAGATAAGATCGTGCATGATGTTGATCATTGGCTTGATTGAATTATAGGAGGATTCATTACTAAGTTTGCGGTAGATATTTTAGTTAGCTATAACAAGGAAAAGTGACGCTTCCTCAAAGGACCATGAGGTAAGTACATTAAGTCTCTGAACACTTGGATTAAAATGCTACTGTGTGAAAATAGTATTATGCGAATACAATAATGTTCGGGGCTATGCGAAGTGGGAGAATTTACAGAAACGAAGGTAATATAGAACTAGAAACTAGCCCCTTGATTTCACCTCCGCAAGGGGATAAGGAAGAGCTTGCAAAGGTCTTGCCAAGAAGTGCGATTAATTTGATAAGTCAAACCATTATGCACATACCACCCCCACCCACACCACCACCAATTTCACTGTCTTCACCCCCATATTTTCCCATACCACCTCCAACACCACAAGTCAACATGGCAAGCACGATAAAGTTGTCAATGTTTAAGGGAGTAGGAAAAGAAGATCTGGACCAGTTTTGGTTGTGATAAAAGTTGTATGGGAAGCGTATGGAGTTATGCATGACAATATAAAGACACTGACATTGGTCAGCACTAAGTAGGATCACGCGCTGACCTAGTATATTAAGCATTCTAATGACAATTCGAAAGCGGGGTTCACGTACATCCAAATTGCGTTGAACAAAGAATTTAGCAGGCCGAAGTCAGAGGAACATTCGATCATTGGGTTCAAGTAGATCACGACTCTGCCATGTGAGACTCCCTAGGAATTAAATCAGATATTGAAGTTCATAATTCACGAAGCTAATATGACCTTGACAGATGGGTAGCACCATGAATGGTTTGTAGCATCGGTAATGCTACATTTGAGGAATGCAGTGTCACAACAAAGGTTAACAACTTAGGCAAAGGCCTTGGAGATCAAGATGAGGTTGCATGAGACCCCAATACAAGATCCTAACCTGGGAGTTCAGCAGATCCACGCGCAGTTGAAAACATTATGCCTTAAGATCCAGAGTGTGCAACAGGATAGGATAGCTTGCTTGGAAGTGCGTGATCAGGTTTCGTGTGTTAAATGTAAGGGTCAGGGTCATGACAAGGACCACTACCTAGTATTCACAAATTACCTCATGGGAGGAGGATAGATGCTGTTAAGACCAGAGGCACAAGTAGGACCTAGCGCGACACCTATTTGTGGTGCGTAATTTGTTAAATAGGATGAAATCGTGCTACAGACAATTGTCATTTGTTGCAAAAGTACAAAAAGAATTCACAACAGTTGTTCTATAATTTTTGTATATCGATGGGACACAATGAGCGCACCTATAGAAGCTATCAGATGATGATGGATAGGACTCCTACCTACAAAGTTCAGGCTAAAATGCGACTTCTTGACCAGAACATAGGAGTGGCGCGAACTGGATTTCAGGGGTGCAGATGATGCCAAGGTGGAGGAGGACCTGGAAGAGGTCACAGATAGTTGATATGTTAGGAGCCAAGACATTATGCCCATGATAGTATGAATCCAATGTGTCCACCATGATTGTATTGTACCTTATTTGATCATGAGATGGAAGATTGTCCCACACTGATAGTGAAGCTGCACGACATGGGAGTGCTCCAACCTTCTCTGACTCAGAACCTACAGATGATGAGGTCTGAGCCGTGCGAGGAACACCTTAATGTGAAAATTGTGCTCTAAAGCGTAATTATGACAGGGGATGATAAAGTCAAGTAGAATGAAGATAATACTTGGGTTCGCAAGGCTGCAACGAAAGAAACAGAGTTTAATTTGAAGCACGCTAAGGAAACCTTCATGGAAGCTAGGAAGAGCTTCGTTGACGCCTCCACTTCAGGAAGCAAAGATAGACCAGAGACAAAAATAGAACCATCAATGCTCACGATGTTCCTAGAAACATGCATGAAGCTATTGTGCATCAATAACACTATAAAGGGATTTTAGGAACTCATTAATAGATGCACAGGGATCGTGCTAAGAGAACCATGTGTAGTCCGGAAGATTGGAAAGCACACAACAAGGATGGGAAGAGAGATGAGGTTGACCATGCAGATTGGAGAATATGATATGGATGAAGTGATAATGGATCTAGGATCGGATGCGAACATTCTACCAAAGCAGGCATGGGAGCACATGGGAAGGGCTATGCTACAATGGTCTCCTATCTAGCAGCGAATGACGAACCAGCAAAAGGTCATACCTATGGGGAGATTGCAGGGAGCCCACGTGGATATTGAAGGGGCAAGCACGATGGCAGACTTTGAAGTGATAGAGACTGTGGATGACAACAATCCCTACCCGATGCTATTAGGAATAGATTAGGCCACTGACATGAACAGGGTGATGTATATGAAGAAACGCAAGATGATTTTTGAGAAAAATTCTTTGCGTGTAGTCTTACCTTTGGACCCTGCAGAAGGATTGCACTACACGATGCCAATGCATGACTATGAAAGCGATGACGAATTAGACTGCATCTACAAGATAATCGCGCGAGAGCAAGATTGGGTAAATCCCACCGCGGATGGACAAATTTCATGGGAGCGCAAAAGCTCTTGTACGTCAGATTCGGATGAAGAGATAGAGTGATGGCGGAACTGGTTACATGAGGTAACCATGTTGAACTATAATATGATGATAAGATTGTTGCACTATGTATCGATAGAAGTGAGGGATTTTCTTATTTATGATGGGTTAAGTGAGGTAGATGCTTTCCTAAATAGATTTGAAAGAGAGGTGTCAGAATAGCAACGTTTTGAGGCTTTGACATGGGTACTCCACGCTACACTTGCAAGGTAGTGGGGTAGAAACCAAGGAAGCTTTGAGTGCTAGTGCGAATGTGGGAGAATGATGTGCATACATTTTGGGAAGCCTTAGATGCGTCTAACAGACAAGTATGATGGATGGGATGATCCAAGTGGACAAAGGTCTATGGGGAAGAGACATAACCTGAGTGGGTGCACCTATTCTATCATACCCGAGATGTTATACCCATGAATTGGAATATAGAGATGAAGCGCTGCCATGGGATGAGTGAATGGGATATCTTGCGCGAAGGGTTCCTGTTAACCTTCACGTTTGAGGATCATTGGTGGGACACTGTTGATGACGCAGTTCAAGCAGTAAAAGCAGCTATCTTTAAGATACCCCATGAGCCAATAGAATTGATTCAGCATGAATGGGCTACTCAATTGAGCTATGTGCTGGAGTGTTATAATGTAAATACTAAAGAAGGCAAGGAGTATCTACGAAAATTTAACATTCCAAAAACTGAAGTTTATCACCAGGTTCAAGGACCCCTCATTGAAGACCCTGACATAACTGTGCCAGTAAAGACAAAGTAGGTGAACACTGGTACGGAAGCTGAACCTAAGTATGCAACACTCGACAACTACTAGGATGACGTGATGGTGGATAAGGTCAATGAGTTACTCCGCAAGTACTAGGACCTATTCCCGACCAAGATCACAAACTTAAAAGGAACCATTAGAGATTTAGGAATGATGTGGATCACATTAAAGCCCGACGTGAAGCCAATTAAGTAAAGGCCTCACCACTTAAATCCAAAATACGAGGAGAAGGTTCACGTAGAAGTAAACAAAGTGCTTGCAGCTAGAATCATTGAGCTGGTGGAAGAATCTGACTGGGTAAGCCTTATGGTGGTGTAGGAAAAGAAGGAGAAGGGCCAGATAAGAATATGTGTGGACCTCAAAAAATTGAATAATGCATTTGTGCATGACCCATTCCCAACTCTGTTCATAGATGAAGTATTGGAAAATGTCGGTGGGCAGGAAACATATTCGTTCACTAACGAATTCTTAGGGTACCACCAGATCAAAATCGCATTGGAAGATAGGAGTAAGACAACCTTCGTAGCTGAGTGGGGCTATTTTCAATACACTATTATGCCATGTGGAATGAAGAACACACCAACCATCTTTTCACGCATAGTTGTTGTAGATTCATAGAATATATCCACAAGTTCCTAGAGGTTTATTTGGATGATTGGACTGTATTTGGACTGGTTGAGCACCAAGTAGCGAGCTTACGCTTGATGCTGGATACCTACCGAAGACACCAAATCATGTTTAAAATCAAGAAGTGTACATTCCTCATTCCTTTTGGGAACCTATTGGGACATGTGGTTTGCAGACAAGGACTGATGGTATACCCCATGAAAATTGCAATGATTTTGAATTTGGAAGCGTCGCGAAGTGTGAAACAACTGTGCTCTACCCTGGGACATATGGGATACTACGGGAAGTTCATCAAAAGATATGCCTAGATCATCGCGTCAATGGAGAAGCTATTGAAAAAGATGTCACATTCTCCTAGAATTATGACTACAATAAAACCTTGGATGTACTAAAAGAAAAAATGGTTTGTGCACCAATCCCAGTCTTCTCGAAATGGGAAGAGGAGTTTCATGTCCATGTTGAGGTGTCGTGTATAGCACTGGGAGTGGTACTAACACGGGAGGGTGGAGAGGTATTGGATCATGTTATCACATTCATGAGTCATAGGTTGTCTAAAACAGAAAAGAACTATTCCACAATTAAATGCGAGGGATTAGCTATGGTGTACGCGCTCCAAAACTATTAGCACTATTTGCTAGGGGGACACTTCAAGATGTATACATATCATTCCATGCTGAAATACATGGTAAACAAGCCTATGTTGGGGGGGCACATATGTAGGTGGCTTTTATTATGCCAAGAATATGATTTTGAGGTCATTGTGAAGCCTTGATGCCTAAACATGGACCAGATCACCTGCCACGCATTGAGATAGGAGAGGAATCTACTAGTTTGGAGGAAGGATTACCTGACGCATAGCATTTTGATGTGCGCATAGCAGATGGACACTTTGAAGACATAATCCACTTTTTCACGACTGAAACTACGCTAAAAGAGTACTTTGTCTAGCAGAAGAAGGAACTAGTGGTGTGCACGACAGATTTTTCTATCATCACGGGGCACCTATATAATATGGGAAATGAATAGATACTACGAAGGTATGTACCTAAATTTTAACGAATTCATATCCTCAGGACGTGCATGGGGGCACTGTGGGAGGACATTATGTAGGGTGAGTGACTGTGCAAACGATTCTCCATGCGGGGTTGTGGTGGCCAACCCTTCATTAGGATTCAAAAGCACATTGCAAGGCCTCTGATGTATGTCAAAGAATAGGTAAACCATCATGGAGGGATGAGATGCCTTTGAATCCACAAATGACACTGCAACCCTTTGAAAAGTGGGCGATTGACTTTGTAGGACCTATCAAACCTCAGAGAAAGAGGGGCATGAGATACATTATCACTGTGACAGAGTACCTGACTCGTTGGGCAGAAGTATAACCGGTAAAATATTGCATGGCTGCCACGGCCGTGAAGTTTATGTTTGAACACGTTTAACATGATTTGGATGTCTGAAGATCTTGATGAGAGATCGCAGTACACATTTCCTAAATGAAACAATTAGCGAGCTAACAAAAGAGTTTCAATTGTACCATCAAAAAATCACATCGTATCACCCAGAAGCCAATGGGATAGTAGAAGCATTTAACAAAATACTAGAGACTACGCTAACCAAAGTATGCAACGCATAGCCAAGTGATTGTGACCTGCGTGTACTTGCAGTATTATGGGCTTATAGGACAACCTACAAGAAACTCACGGGACAAACACCTTTCTGGTTGATCTATGGAGTGGAAGTCATAATTCCAATGGAGTATATTGTGCATAGTCTATGCATACCAGTGCTCACAGGTATGAAAGACCAAAAAGCCCTAGAGGAGAGCCTCACACAGTTGGAGGAACTCGAAGAGGAATATTTTTTGACTAGATTCCATCAACAGGGACAAAAGCAGCCAAAAAAGGCCTAGCACGATCGACATATCAATTTGCGCACCTTCAAGATAAATGATCTGGTGTTACTATATGATAGTAAGTTTGATAAATTCCCAGGAAAGTTTAGAATGCATTAGCTGGGACCATAAGTTGTTAAGGAGGTCAGAGATGAAGGCATGGTGCAGCTGGTAAAGCTAAATGGAGAACCTTCCCTAGGCAAAGTGAATGGAAGTTGATTGAAGCCATACACGGGTGGCCCGGCTATCTGAGTAGCCAATAGAAGCACAGTCTTCACACTCCAAGTAGTTGAAAGAAGGTGTAGGACTATAAGAATATGTAGGGGATGTAGGAATAGATACAGGGGAGTAATTATGACATCGCAGTCTCAGAAAAATTAATAAAAAATATTCAACAGGTCGCTACTCAGTGCGCTGCGACCTTCTAGCCGTCTGATCAGAGTTGGAAGGTCTATGTGCAAAGATCTTCGTACCGACAAAGTGACTCAAGGGCAAGTCATGATGTTTATGTTGGGGGATTGTTGGGTGTGGGATCCCCCCAAAGCAAGTTTTGGGGCTTAAAGCCCAAGTTTTGAATAATTCTAATGTAAACACTCTGTGATTTGTGGCCACAGAGTGCGAAGATGGTAAATGAGTAAGAGGGTTGTCCACCCTCAGTTTTGTAATGTAATGTCATTTTGAGAGATCTACCCATGGTCTCAAACCATGGGATTGTATAAATAGAGTGAGGCTCTAAGTGTAAAGAGACATCTAAGAATGAATGAATAAATGATCATGGAATAGAAGCATAACAAAGTATCTGAAGTGTAAAGTCTAGTTTTGGGTCGTAGAGTAGGAGAAGGCTCTGCAGCTGAGTGTACAAAGGCCTAGTAGTCTGCATTTGAGTGCATGGACCCCTGTAGTTGAGTGCGCAAGGTAGTTTGAGTCTATAACCCTTTGAAGCATTAATAAAGAGAAGTTTTGCCATATTTTTGTGTATATTTTCTTGTTTTATGCATTGAAGTATATTGGGTATGAATTGCAAGTTTACTATTTATTTACTGTGCAAACTTATATGAATGTAATGAGTAAGTGTATATAATATAAGGTATCAGTTTATGCAAAGATAACAAACTATTATAATAAGATAAGTAAGATCCGCAAGGTGACTTGGGGAAATAGCATAGATCACTGCTCTAGCAATGTGAAAGCCCCACAGCCCCTGGTTAGGGATGCACGAAGACAAATATAACCAGGCCGCAAATGCCTCATAGGCCAGGGAAGGGCAGGAAGTAACCTATGCGAAAGTAGTCATAGTTGGACTAAATCAACCCTTAAGACATCTCAAGGGTGTAGAAACCTAGTTCCAACATCCCCCCATCCTGCTTCAGGTGAGATCTCAGTCCGTGCTCTGTGGACTGCTACCAAAAGGACGAGTAGTATATGGATTTTTTTGGCTAATTAACTCCGAACTTGAGTTAGGCCCCAACAAGCCAACAAGGGTCCCTTTGAGGAAACATCTAACTTTAGATTGTCGAGGACAATATTTAGTATAGTGATCCTCCTCACACATGTTGCACGGATACTTGGGCTTCTATTGAGAAGTATCACCAGTAGATGACTTAGGAGGGCCTTGTTTTAGGGCATTAACTTTACCCTTGCCTTTTCCTTTCTTTTTACCTTTATAGGTTTTGTCGATTGTGGTATACTTAACAATGTGAACCTTTGAGGTTTTACCAGGACTAGGTGAATTTCGAGAAGAATCATTGGCAGCAGTGTTTGAGACTGACTTCTATTTGGAAGAAGATTTTGTGAGGGTCGGGGATACTGAAAGAATTATTCCATCAATAGGAGGTGTAGCTGGAGACTTGGATGTCACCAAATTAGATGATGGTCTGGGTGCATTGGGTAACATATTATATAACGTGCCAAGTTGTAAATAGACAAGATCTAGATACTAGGTATGCATAATGGCGTATTCCTCAGTGACACATCTGCCCATAGCAATGTACTTAGCAATGTTGCTAAAGAAATGATTTTGTGAACCACTCAGCCAATAACTGATCAAAAATCTGAAGCTTGATCAGGGGACACGGACGTCTCCATTCATGGATGTGATCGGAGATGTGGGTTGTGTGTCTTTCTTGAGTGACGTTAACAGATGGGTGCGAGTTTCATAGCGAAATGGCAACTGGAAATGTGTGAGAAAGGGCACGGTGAGAGTATTAAAGTCATGATAGATACTTCAAGGTAGTTCGATGTACCACTTGGCTGCAACACTTCTAAGAATTCGTTGGAAAAGCCAGAGACAAATGGAATCATCAACTTACCAATTTGAGGAGCACCAGAGGTGATATGTCATCACGTGGGCTTGTGGATCCTCCTTCGATTTCCTTCAAACTTTGGACAATTGCTCAGAATCTTAGATGGAACCAGCGGCTAGCATGGCAAATGAAGAATATGATCATTCGTGAGTCTAGGAACATTTGGTAATTCCAATGTGGCCAAGAATGACAATTGGGTATTGAAAGGAATTTGAGGCCTATAAGTGGGCTCAGCTTGCAGAACCCATCCCTCCTGGTAAGGAGTTTGTCCCCATAGTGGAGGGTTTTGTCTATATGGCATTTTATTTTTCCCCCACTATAGGTTACCTTGCCTGTAGGGAGGATTCTGACCTTGATATCCTTGAAACTGTCTAGCCATAGGCTGTTGATAAGCAACATATGGGTTAAAAGGATGTTGAGCCTGTTGACCTTGGACATATGGATTCTGTACCTGGTGCCCCTGGGTGTAGGGGTGTTGAATCTATTGCCCCTAGACATAAGGATTTTGCACCTTGTGTCCTTGAATAAAAGGATTTTGAACCTGTTTCCCTTAGACATAACTATTTTGGGCCTGTTGTTGTAGGACTTGACCCTTACCTTGTCCTTGCAAAGGTTTACCCTGTTGATATAAGTACAAAGGTTGATGCTATCTAGGTTGACCTTGTTGCTGCAAGGGTTGATCTTGCAGCTATAAAGGTTGTCCCTACGACTGCAAAGGGACCTTGTGAAGACATAGGCTAAAAGTGTTGAGGAACATACTACGTCTACAATTGCAAGTTTTGTTGTGACTGTTGCAAGGGTTGGCCTCGTGGTTGTTGCAATCGTCCTTGCTGCTGCATTGTCTACCCTTGCTGCTACAAGGATGGCCTTGCCTGCTACAAAGGTTTCTCCTGTTTCTGCAAGGGAACTTGGATAATTCCCTGAAATTTCTCGAATTAGATATAGCCATATCCACCAGGTGTGGCAAATGAAGTAGGCTGAACATAAGCTCCAACTTGAGGGATGTAAGGCGGATGCACCATCGCTTGTGAACCATGTGGAAGGTAAGGAGGTTGTTATTGAACCTGAGCCATATATGCATGTTGATTCTAGACGTTACTTGACCCAGAAGGACCAACAGGGTTCAGTTGTTGGTACTGGAAATTACTCGATCTAGCAGGATCAACAGGGTTTAGAATAACATCGGAAGAGGGCTGATTCATTCCAACAATGTGAGTTTGTGAGCTACTCACCTTGGTTGTGCCAAAAATCATAAAAACATTCAGGTTCTTCCCCTGCGTTGGTGACATGGCATGACCACTTACTAGAGGCATCGAAGAACTAGCAGAAACTTGAATTGAGGTCGTCAGTTGAATTGGATGAGTAACCTGAACCGACGATAAGTTGAAAGAAAAATTATGGCAACAAGGAAGTCTATCACTCAAAACTATAAAGATGGAAATGTTGCTTCTCCTAGCCTTCCACATCCTACAAGGTTGACACCACAGTTGTGATAGTAAATACACTAAACGTCTTAAATGTGCTGAGAAGAAATTATTTTACATAGATTGTAAAGAGGAAGAATAAAAGGAATAGGAAGCATCAAATGAGAGGATATGCGCCAAGAACCAACCCTAGAGAAGGAATAAATGAATCCCACGTTATCTTGTAATGCATTGGTAGGAATTACCAGTCCTCAAACTCTCAAGATATAAAGACATACCAAGAAGATAAAGGTAATAGCGTTGATTGATTCGGGTAGTAGCCATAATTTTATTCATTGTAAGATAGCCAAGGAATTGAATTGCTTCCTATATCTAGCACCAAAGTGTCAAGTGATGATTGCAAATGGAGGAAATATAAATTTCTCTATCAAGTGCCATAATATCATGCTAACCATGGGGGGATATTTATTGAATAGTCTAATGCTTTCCATTCCAATGGGTGGGGTTGATGTTGTACTATGAGTCCAATGGTTATAATCTTTGGGTATGATAGCTTTTAATTTTCAATAAATTTTCTTGAATTTTTTTTTGAGGGGGAAAGGAAATTTAATTAAGGTGTATCATAGGGAAAATAGAAAGGGTAATCAGCTCTAATGACATGACAAAGCTTCTAAAGAAACAAAACGAGGAGTAATTTCACAATTATGCTTACTAAAGATTCAAACATAAAAATCATCTATTTTTCCAGATTCCAAAAAATATTGGACAATCATTCCAAGGTATTTGATACTCCCAAATGCCTCCCACCTATTCATGATGAGACCATGTTATTAATTTTATTCCATCAAACTTTCCTCCAAACATCAGGTCTTATAGATAACCCCACACCTAAAAGAGTGAAATTGAATGTATGGTTCTAGAAATGCTAGAGGTCGGTATAATTCAACCTAGTCAAAGTTCTTTCTCTGCTCCAATAGTATTGGTGCATAAGAAGGATGGATCATGGTGCATGTGTCCAAATTATAGGGATCTCAACAACCTCAGTATTAAAGATAAATTTGCCATTCCTTTCATTGATGAATTGTTGGATGAATTACATGGAGCAATTTACTTCACCAAGTTGGATCTTTGTTCAGGATGTCATGAAATTAGAATGAAGACTAAAGACATTCTGAAAACAACATTTATAACTCATGATGGTCATTATGAATTTTTGGTCCTGCCTTTTGGACTTACCAATGCACCTTCTACATTTTAAGCTTTGATGAATTCCATTTTCAAAACCTTCCTTAGAAAATTGTGTACTATTTTTTGATGATATACTAATCTACAATGAGTCTTGGAAGGATCATGTTCAACATGTTGATATGATTCTCATGGAGGAGAAATAATTATATGCAAAAGCCTCCAAATATTTATTTGGAGTACATGAAGTGGAATATCTAGGTCATATTGTATATCATGATGGTGTTAAGTTCGGCCCTAAGAAAATTTTGTTGGAAATAATACTGAGATGGGGGGTGAATCAGTATTTACAATTCAATAATATTTCATTTCCCAATCAGATTTATATACACTACTTTAGTGAAGTGAATTTGTGTGTGCACGCTACTGTGATTAACAAAACCAATGTATACTCAGAGAACTTATGATTTATTTAATTTATCATGTTTTGATCTTAAATCTATACATTAATATCTTATTATATAGTAACTATGTGCAGTAATAATAGAATAAAACATCACTCATGAACACCAAGATTTAAGGTGGAAACCCAATGTGGGAGAAAAAGCACTTGCTTTTATCGTCTATGTCTTCTTAATATAAAGAAAATCAATTTCCAATCTTGTACTAGTGCGGACTCATACCAGTACACAGACACCCATCTGCAGAATGCTACAACACCCTAGCTCTTGTACTAGCCAATATGTTTACTAGTATGTAGGCAGTGGCATGCAGAAGACTAAAAGCTTCTTTCTTCCTCCAGTGACTATGTTTCATTAATTTTCAGACTGGATGCTACTGGTACACAACAACACAATATGAAGGCCTTGTTTCATCAAATTTTCACATTGGACCCCTTTGAAACTTTGAAGCTCAAACTCTATAATAATAACTGCATCAGTTAACAACTAGTAAATATGAGGAGTCAGATCACTATCATGAAAACACTATGCTGAACCCAAAAACTTGCATCATCATTTAGAACTAGTTACAACCTCAAGAATCATACATCTGAATGTATATGCTACTTAAATGAACCCAACTTACATGTATACACTACTTCCTGTAAGAATACCTGTATATACCTTTCAAACCATTGAATCATGCAAACCTCTAGATCAAATCTATACCAACCATTTATATTATGAACATCTACTGCCAATTTACAAAGATCTAGATAGTTAACAACAAAGACAACCCTTCTCACTTAATCAATCAATCAATTAGACACAAACTCCTTATGCATTTAGTTTTACTTTGAGATCTAAGAAGACTTGATTGATGAACAACAGTAAAACAACAACATTGATCAAATAGATTAGTCATTTCTAAATAACAACACACCACTCATATCATAATGCCAACAATCTCCCCCTTTGGACTTGATGGAAACCATATTGTTGTTGATTACTACAAGCTGTAGAAACTGCTAGAGATATCAAGCAACACCAAAATACTCTCCCCCTTTGAAATCATGGGCAAAGGGCAAACCAATATATTCTCCCTTTGAGATACCCGATGTTGTTCATGCTCCCCTTGAGTACATGCAGGGTCTGGAGAGATATTTTTCAAAAGAATAACAAGACTCTGTAACTCAACTATGTGAGTATGACCTTCCTATCACCAATGACTCATACATACATCAATCACCTAATCAAGTGGGGATACACCAAATTTGACTCATCCGCCCAACCAAGTGGGGATATATCATTGTTTATACATGGCTAAAATATAACAATTATTACATCATCCTTCCCATGCATAGTGGGGAGACAAATTACATCATATGTCCAATAGGAATCATTCGAAAATAGACTATGACAGAATGTGACATATTACACCCTAGATCTTTACATGACCTCTACAACAATGAATATTTGAAACCATAGCTGAAATCAACAACCATAATGCCAACAATGCAGAATGTTTGTGAAGGCTAATTCTCCCTCTAAACCTATGGTACCCATGTCAGAGTCTGACCCACTATTTTTCTATTAGAAAAACATATATGCTCCTTCAGCCACAGAAACTCACGTACATATGTGACTATCCTTCATGAAACCCATGTATAAGAACCTTCTTCTAGAAACTCGATTTAACAATAGGATGATGCAAAAACTACTCCTAGATTTTGTTTGAGATATTCAAATGTTTCTATGGGAAGCAGTTTGGTAAATATATAAGCAACATGTTTTTTGGAGGGAACATACTCCAATTTAACCTTTTGTTCAAGAACTTGTTCTCGTAGAAAATGGTACTTAATAGTTATGTGCTTGGTATTGGAGAGCATGATTGGATTTTTCAAAATACTGATGGCACTTATATTATCACTTAAAATGGATATGGGTGGAGAACATATGATTTGAATGTCTTGCAATGTTTGCATCATCGAGAGTAGTTATGTGTAGCAAGATGTAGTAGTCACATATTCCGCTTAAGTTGTAGATAAGGCAGTCAAATGTTGTTTCTTGTTGAACCAAGAGACTAATTGTGATCCCATATAGAATGTGTTGAGCATTGGAAAAGGTATATATTTACCATCTATTTCTTTATATTTTCCTTTAAATCATAACTTCTTTACATTCTAAGATGGTAATATGTTAAAAGATTATGATAGAATTAAGGAGATTTGTGATTGATGTAAAATAATTAATTATTGTCTTTTTCTATGTAGAAAGTGAAGAAAATGGGAAATCACTATTCCAGAGGAAAAGACAAAGCAAAACCAATTGTCGTCCCTTTGACAAGAAACCACATCCAAACAAGGAAATCAAGTTTAGAGCGCATCGACCAGGAAAAGGAAGAAGAAACGCGGCATCAGCAAAAGAGGACAAAATGATAACTAGAAATCAAAGACAAACTGAATCCCTTAGGATCCTTTGATCCTGAGGAATCACTGTTTCAAAGCTTATCTGTACTCATGATACTTCCGCCTGGCTGTTGTAAAGAGGGACAACGCTGGTAGCCGAGCGGGTGGATTTTATTGTCAATTTGTAGAACTTATTGTTGTAAACTTAACTTTGATCATCAACTCTCTTTGAAGAGAAATCGCTGTAACTCTGCCATTTATGATTAATATATAACTTCGTTGTTGTTTTGTCTTCTGATCCTCGAGTAACCGCAGCAGTGTTTCCCTAGTGGATAAGGGCCCGGCCGTAGTGGATCACTTGCTTCTTATATCATTATTTTCTTATTACAGTCATGTGTGGTTTGATGTCCTTTGCATTTTCTTAACTTGCTTTATTCAGTAATATTCTGTTTCTGAACATTTCATTGAATTGCTTTGTTATATTGAATTAGTAATTGGATAGCAAGATTATTATTTACAACTCAGAATGTTATGCTCTTCGTTCTGAAATAATATTGTGCTGTCTAATTTGGATATTGTTGTTCATTTACAGATTGATATTGTTGTTCATTTACCGATTGGTATTGTTGTTCATTTAGTTATGGTTTACTTACAATTGTGATTGTTGTTCTTTAGATTATTGTTCCATTATCATTGCAATTGTCGTTCCATTACAACTATGGTAAATAATCTATATGCTAGAATAAGATTATTGATTCTATAGTCGTTGTGTGTTTACATTTGCTTAAGATTGTTGTTCAATTTCTATAGATCTATTTTGGTTTGTTGTTCTTTTCTTAGATTGTTTCTCAATTCCTTTATTAGTTAAATATTGTTGTTCAAATCCTTTCGGTTAAGATTGTTGCTCAGTTCATTCCTATAGATTAAGCTTTGTTATTTGATATTTTCAATAGATTAGTTGTTGTTCCTTTTCTTCTAATTGAATTGTTATTTCCAGCATTTTCTTTGGTGTGGATAGGAAGATCTACAATTGTAACAAAAATTGACTACTGTTGTCTAAGTTCTCAGATTGGAGGTCTTGTCTTTGATTGATTTTCATTTACATCAGTTTACAAAGGAAAGAGTTCTCCTTACTACATCCTTGACTGATGATTACTGTAGTTTCTTGATCTAGTTACAAATAATTTAAGTTTCTTGCCATTACAATTAGATTTCATTTCCTGCATTCACTTACTTTTGTAAGAACTATACTGCAAACATTACTCTTGAACAAGTGACCACCTCAGACTAAATACACTCTTGAGATAAAAGAATTGTACCTAGATTGGTAATTAATGTAGGGTAAATAGAGGTTAAAAATACCCTTTTTATCACTCAACATTTTGGCACCATTGCCAGGGAAGAGTGTAGCCATTTGTTTCTTTTGAAAAGAGAGTAGTGTAAGTACCTACTAGGAGAGAATTGGGTTTTAAAATGAAAGGTAAGAACCTGCATATGGAGCATGTAACGGCCTTGCTCCGCCGCCTGCATTCCTATAGATTTGTTGATTGTTTTGGGTAGAAATAAGTATTTGATTTGTGTGCATGACTAAGCAAAAAAATCCTGGAAAGAATTCTAAACCACTACCCAAACCTAATAAAGTTAAGGGACTGATGACCCTTGGCCAATCGACCTTTATAGATGAAATCCTTAAAAGTAGAATCTTAGCTGTCAGTAGGACCTAGAAAAGCTTCCTATAGACAACCTACTAGTTCCCTTTAGGCCACATAATCACCATCTATATCCTTTACTGAGGTACATAGCCAAACAAAAGAGGAAGATTTTCAAGAAATTGAGAATCCTAGCCGAAAATCATTACAAGAAGGGAACCTTAGTAATCTCTGCAAAGGAGGAGGAGCAATAGGGGAAATCGAAGAACCAATATCTCCTCTTGGAATAATTTGGCCAGTAAGTAGCCCAGATAAGGGAAGTGTTGTCAAAATCATCCAGAACAAAGCTGAAGAACTTGAAGAGCTAAGATCCCCCCACACATTAGTTCAGCAAGGAACTCTCATCATCCTAGACAAAGGAAATGTTGTTAAGTCCATTCCTGCTCCTTCTAGCCAACCTAGGAATACACTCCTAGAAATCCCATAAGGATATTGTCACATATTTCACAAAATGGACCAGAACTAGCAGACACCCAAAACCTCCACAGCAATATCCCGTTGTAGATCCTATAGCTAATGCACCTATGAAGGCCATTCCTCTCCAGCATATCCCTACATTCCATGGCCTAACATCGGAAGATCCAAATGCATTTTTGTTTGAATTCGATGTACTATGCAGGGGGTACGACTATACCACTATTCCCCAAAAGCTGAAATTATTTCCCTCTACACTAAAAGAGGCTTCTTTACGATGGTTTATGGGGTTAGGTGGAGGTGTCATAAACGATTGGGATCAGATGAAAGGTGCTTTCCTGAAGAAATATTAGGATTATTGTATGTCTAGAGAGTTAAAGGATGAAATATTTCAGATGGTAGCTAGACCTAATGAGACACTAGAAGAATATGTTGAACACTTTCAGTGTAATGTTCAGAGATCGCCTTATGCATCACTACCCTTAACTGACAATGTATTAAAAATGACATTAATTTAAGGCATGAAGGAACAATGGGTTGAAACACTAAGTATTATGGGAAAAGGTGACATCTATCAAGAAAATTTTGTTGACATTATTAATTTGTGCATCAAGAGTTCACGAGGCAATACAAGGCTAAAACCAACGGAATGTGATAAGTTCACAAGGGACAACAAGATCTCTGGTGAAGGACTAACCTGCGGAGAAATAAAAAATTTACTGGAGAATATCAAAATTGATATATGGGGACTCTGACAACGCAGCTCGATATTATGCAAGCTAAACAAAACAAGCAGAAGTAGAGAAAAAGTTGGCAATATTTTGCCCCAGATGCAAAAAGAAACACAACCATAAAGAGTGCCCACTAGATGTAGTTCAAGTCTATGTTATCTATACAGAAGATCACTCCACAAATAACTGCCCCTCACTTCGAAGTTTGAAAGCAGTGTACAAAGAAGCAGAAGAAGAATCAGAACCAGTGTACCTACTCAATCAACACTGTCAATGGCAGCTTCGACAACCAAGTATGTCCTCTGATCCATCTACTTCTTTCCAACCTCCGCAATATCATGCTCAGCAATATAATACAATTTGCAAAAATTAGCCACCCTTTTCAAACTGGTCACAACAACCATTTCCTTCATCACCATGGCTGAATCAAACAAGCCAATCTAATTGGCCAAATTTTCCCTATTCTCCACCATATTGGAAAAAAATCCATATCCAACAGAATGGTCCCCTCCCACTTCACAGAGTCAAACCTGGCAGACAAGCTAGCAAATACTGATGAATCCACCAGCAAGAACCATTCCACTCCCTCAACCTACACTACCAACGCCATATGCACTACAACAAAATCCCCAGTCCAACTTAATACTGCAACTCTCAGCCCAACCCAACCCAAACCCAAATAACAGACCAGTTCAATCTGTTCAAATAATCGAAACACCAGAACTAGAAACCAATCTAAGGGAGTGTAATGACCTCCAATTAAGGTCTGGGCAGATTATAGAAACTGCGGGAAATAAAAATGTTCAAGTTGAAATTAAGTTACGCACAAAGAAACCATTACAAGAAGAAGATTTGGTCAAACAACAAACTCATGACCAAGCAACCACATCTTCTCCCCCATTCCCTGAACGATTAATCATACCGTGCCCTATTGAACATCCTGACTTTGATATTCTAGGAGAACTAACGAATTTGTATATAAGAATTCCACTCCTCCAAGCTATTCAAGATATCCCAATATATGCAAAAACAATAAAAGAGTTATGTATAAGGAAGCCAAAGAGGAGAATAACAACTAACCCAATAGTCCAAGTAGTTGGCACCCTATCTGATCTGTTATCAGGAAGAGAAGCACCTGTCAAATACAAAGACCCAGCGAATCCTATAGTGACAGTGCAAATCAATGGACAAACCTTTTCAAATTTCCTAGTCAATTTAGGGGCTGCAATTAATATTTTAACAACCACCACTTGTGAAAAACTGGGCATCACATTATTGGAACCAACCTCCACCTTATTGGAATTGGCTGACTGATCAGTGGTTAGACCAGAAGGTACACTTCACAATGTAATTGTATCTGTAGATTCTTGGAAATATCCTATCGAATTTTTGATAATCAACCCCCAAAACTGACTCAATGGACATCCGTTAATCTTAGGTAGACCTTGGCTTGTGACTATTGATGCTTACATTGGCTGCCGACAAGGTAGTATGACTATAACTAGAGGGAACAATATCAAGAATCTATCTCTATACCCTCTAGCCCAGCCAAGTGTAATAATAATAAAAACTAACAAACAGCCTGTATCATTCGTCATAGAAAACATTAGGTCTCCACCAACTATAGAAGATGCCCTCGATTTTAAAGATCAAACAGAGGATGATGTTATTAACAACTTCATTAACCAATCATAATCTAGACCCATGTACAATGTCACATGATAGAGGCAACATTTGACAATGAACTAGAAGAAGATCCTCTCAAAGACACTCATGATCAAACAATGCCCACTACCTTTGTTCCAAATAGCAAAACTATAGATATTGAGCCTGGAAAAACCCTGAACATTAACAATAACCTGACTCCTAAACAAGAAGAAACGTTGGTCCACCTACTAAGAAGATATAAGGAAGCTTTTGCATGGGATTATCCAGACATGAAGAGAATTGATCCCCAGCTATGTACACACCACATTTATATAGAAAAAGATGTTAGATCTGTTTGCCAACTCCAATGGAGACTCAACCCTCATCTGAAAGATATTGTGAAAGTTGAATTACAAAAACTTTTGGATGTAAAATTTATTTATCCAATCTCCAATAGCAAGTGGGTCTCACTGCTAGTAATGGTGCCAAAAAAGAATGGAAAGTGGAGGATTTGTGTAGATTACAGAGAATTAAACAAAGAAACCTAGAAATACCACTTTCCCCTTCCATTCATTGATCAAGTATTAGACACATTAGCAGGAAAGAAATTATTTTCTTTTTTGGATGGCTTCAGTGGATACAATCAGATTCAGATTGCCCCTGAAGACCAAGACAAAACTAATTTTACATGTCCTTGGGGAACATTTCCTTACAGATTCCTACCCTTTGGCCTATGAATGCCCCTACCACATTTTAAAGGGCCATCCTCAGCATCTTTTTAGATTTAATAAATGAAGGGCTCAAAGTATACATGGATGATTTCACACCATACAGAGATGATTTTGAGCCAGCACTAGACACATTGGAAAAGGTGCTGCAACGATGTATTGCCACCAGGCTCTGCTTGAGCCATGAAAAGTGTTATAAGATGATGGCCGAAGGGATCATCCTAGGTCATTATATCTCAGCGGCTGGAATACAGGTAGATCTGGCCAAAATTCAATTAATCTTGTTAATACCTAATCCTACCACAGAAACATAGGTACGTAGTTTTTTAGGATTTTCTAGATATTATAAGAGATTCATAGAACATTTTTCTCAAATAGCTGCACCTATATATGCACTAACAGGGAATGTTGATTTTGTTTGGACAGATAAATGCGAACATGCTTTTGAGGATTTGAAAAAGCTTGTGTCAATAGCCCCAGTGCTCAGAGGCCCAAATTGGGACTTGCAATTTCAAATTTCAATGGATGCATCAGACACAGCTATTGGAGTAGTCCTTGGACAAGAAGAAGACAAAAAACCATATGCAATTTATTATATTAGCAATAATTTTCCTCCTACTGAGCTAAACTATATCATTACTGAAAAAGAGTTTTTAGCTGTAATACTTGTTGTAAATAAATTTAAACATTATATCACTAGATATCCTATTGTTTTATATACAGATCACTCTGCCATAAAATATTTAGCAAATAAACCTATTACAAATGGTAGGGTAACAAGATGGTTGATTTTATTGCAAGAATTTGACATCTCAATAAAAGATCGACATGGAAAAGAGAATCTTGTAGTTGACTTTCTCTCACGAATGTTGAAGCCAGTGGACGCAGCAGCAGTCGAAGATCAATTCCTAGATGGGAATTTGTTTGTTGTTACTGTCAAGACACCCTGGTATGCTACTATTGCAAATTATTTAGCAGTAGGAAACTTACCAAAGCATATAACCCCCAATGAATGAAAACAGATTGTGCAACGTAGTCCCCAATTTTCTTGAATTGGGGAATACCTATTTCATGCAGAGGCAGATATGCACATCAGAAGAATCATCTGTGAAGACAAAATATTTGACATTCTGAAAGCCTATCATGACAGACCATGTGGCGGAAATTTCATAGATTGAAGGATGGTCACAAGGTTTTGCAAACAAGTTATTACTGGCCCACAATCTTTAAAGACACAAAGAAATCTATTCAAGCTTGTGACAGTTGCCAAAGAGCAAGACACCCTGGACAATCTAATGAAATTCCTTTCAATCCATAGTTAGTAATTGAACCATTTGAGTGTTGGGCACTTGATTTTGTTGGTCTGATCAACCCATCATCAAATAAAAAAACATACATTCTAGTAGCAACAGAGTATGTTACCAAATGGGTTGAAGCAGAGGCACTTCCAAGAGCTACAGAGGACTTTGTGATTCATTTCCTATTCCAAATATTTCTGCAATATGGCCTCCCAAGGGACATAATCATGGACGGAGGACCATAGTTTGTAGGTAATAAAATCACTGCAACATTAAAAAATTATCACATTCAGCACAAAATTACCACTCCGTATCACCCACACGAAAATGGCCAAGTAGAGATCACGAATAAAGTGATAGAGGCAATATTGACAAAAACCATTGCATCACATAGGCATGATTGGGATTCAAGATTGTCGGAGGCCTTGTGGGCATACCGAATAATGTGGAGAAACACCATTGATTATTCACTATATCAGCTAGTATTTGGAAAAGAGCCCATCTTTCCACTAGAGTTTGAAATACAAACATTAAGAACAACATAGGAGATCGGTATGGATTTAAATGGGGCTCAGACTAATAGATTACAGCAAATTAATGAGCTAGATAAAATTAGGCTCTTGGCTCTTCAACACACTACATTAATCCAACAGCAAAGAGAAAAATTCCACGATGCCTTGATCAAAAAGAAAATCTTCCACGAAGGAGATTGGGCACTCCTATATGACTCCAGGTTTCAAGATTTTCTGTGGAAACTTCAAATTGAATGGCTTGGATCATATTAAATCCAGAAAATGCATGACAATGGCACCATTATTTTGACTACTGTTGATGGATCTAGACATACTTTTAAAGCAAATGGCCATTGAGTGCGACTGTACCATAAACCGCTTACTCAGGAATCCTTTTACCAGCAGCTCTGGGAAGATTCTGATATGCAGATTCTTGCTAAGGAAAATAATTCCTCCTCGGCATTGGCTCACTAAATAATTCCTTTATTCTTAAAGTTTTGTACATAATTTTTTCATCTCTACTTGTATAAACTACTTCTTGTACAGATTTTTCCACTTCTGTATTAATTTTCGTTTTTGCCTTTCCTTTCCAAAGGAACAACATTTCCGCCTTTTTGTTGTTCCTTTCTGAAGGAACAAAAGGAACAAAATTTTTTCATTTTGCTATTCCTTTCTGAAGGAACAACATTTTTGTCTTTCTGTTGTTCCTTTCCAAAGGAATAGCATTTCTGCCTTTTTTTTGTTCCTTTCTGAAGGAACAACACCTTTTGCATTTTGTTGATCCTTTCCAAAGGAATAAAATTTCTGCTATTTTGTTGTTCCTTTCTGAAGGAAAAACACTTTTGCATTTTGTTGTTCCTTGCCAAAGGAATAGTACCTTCATCTTTTGTTGTTCCTTTCCAAAGGAATAGAATTTCTGCTATTTTGTTGTTTCTTTCTGAAGGAAAAACACTTTTGCATTTTGTTGTTCCTTGCCGAAGGAATAGTACTTTCATCTTTTGTTGTTCCTTTCCAAAGGAACAACACTTTCATCTTTTTGTTGTTTCTTTCCGAAGGAACAACACTTTCACATTTTTTTGTTCCATTCCAAAGGAACAACACTTTCACATTCTGCTATTTCTTTCTGAAGGAACAACACTTTCACTTTTTGTTGTTCCTTTCCGAAGGAACAACAATTTTACATTCCTTGCTATTCCTTTCTAAAGGAACAACACTTTCGTATTCTTATTGTTCCTTTTCAAAGGAACAACACTTTCGCTTCTTGCTATTCCTTTCCAAGGAACAACATTTCCACATTTTTGTTGTTCCTTACCGAAGGAACAACACTCTCGTTTTTAGCTGTTCCTTTCTGAAGGAACAACACTTTCGTTTTTTGTTGTTCCTTTTCAAAGGAATAATAGTTTTGCATTCTATTGTTCCTTTCTGAAGGAAAAACACTTTTGTTTTTTTTTGTTCCTTTGTGAATGAACAACATTTCCGCAATTTTGTTGTTCCTTTTCGAAGTAACAACACTTTCACTTTTCGTTGTTCCTTTCCGAAGGAACAACATTTCTACATTTTTGTTGTTCATTTCCGAAGGAACAACACTCTTTTTTTTAGTTGTTCCTTTCCAAAGGAACAACACTTTCATTTTTTGTTGTTCATTTCCGAAGGAATAGAACTTTCGCATTCTACTGTTCCTTTCTGAAGGAACAACACTTTCATTTTTTGTTGTTCCTTTCCGAAGGAACAACACTTTCATTTTTTGTTGTTCCTTTCTGAAAGAATAACATTTCTGCATTTTTGTTGTTCCTTTCCAAAGGAACAACACTTTCATTTTCTATTGTTACTTTCTGAAGGAACAACAATTCCACATTCTTGTTGCTCCTTTTCGAAGGAACATCACTTCCACCTGATTGTTTTTCTATTCCTTTCCAAACAAACAGAACTTCCACCACATTGTTTTGTCGTTCCTTTCCAAAGGAATAGCCCTCTGCATTTTTTTCTTTCTATCGTTCTTTTCGAAGGAACAATAGTTTCAATTTTGGATGATCTTAAGTTGTTCTACCAAAGGAGCGGTATTTTATTTTCTCTTGCTTTATTTGTTGTTCCATTTAAGGAACAATTGTTGTTCCTCTTAAGGAACAACAGTTTTGAGTGCATTTTTTTCTTTTTCTTGTTGTTCCTCTTAAAGGAACCCCAACTTTTGCATGTAGATATTCTTTTGTTGTCCCTCTTAGGGAACAACAGCTGTTCCTTTTAAGGAACAACACTTTTTGAGTGTATTTTTTTCGTGTATGTGTGTTTTATCATTTAGAGGATTTTTGTGAATAATGATTCATTTAAGGCACAACTATACATTTATGCAAGAACACAAAAACTAGAGGATACTAAAATCAACAAATTAAAGAAAAATTGCTATCTTTAGAGAAATTGCTTTGTACTGATAAGAAAAAAGAGGAAAGGACACAATTATTTATATCACTTTGCTGTCTTTATTTTCACTAAAACCAATTTGATTGATTATTTTTATCATGTTGGTTTTGTCTTAAAATCGTCATAATTCTCTTTGATCATTATTATTGAATAAGAATAAGGGCATATTTTCTTTTATTGAGATGTTCAGACTTCTTCCACCATCCCTACTCTTAAGAAGTGTTGAGCCACCCTCTATATATAAATAGGAAAGTGCTATATATAAAAAAAGAAGGGAAAAATATATATCTGTATGATTACTAACATGATTTTTCAGATGAAGGATAGGGGGTCTCATCAAGAGCCAACCTACCATGATCATAAGGAAGGAAGTGAAGTGGCATTCCCACTATGGCCACTACACCGGGGATATGATCCAAGAGGCATATTAGAAAAATTAAAAAAGTCCTTAGAATAGGAGGTCTCATCATGAGCCGGCCTTCCCACCTTTCACTCCTTGCTGGTGAATGGCATTGTGATTCATCTGGTTACCAAGCTAGCACAATGAACTCCATTCTGACATCACACAACACTTTCCTAGGCATACACAAAGAATTATGGTTCCAAGGGTGAAATAAGAAACTCTGTCAAGGTTATGGACACCTGTGGACAACAGAGCTCTAGTGATGGTATTGAAGTCATATTGTTTATACACCAATAGTCATTATAAACCCTTGTTCTTATATATTTATATTGATTTCAAATGAGATGATGTTATACAACGCTTTCGAACCTTTTATACATGAAAATAATTTATAAATCAATCATAATGGTTAAAGTGGATAATGACCACATAAGAACTTTTACTTACGTCAAGTTGTCCTATCGTATATTTTTTTCACCATTTCACAGAATTTCCATTTTTGTTCGCGATTCCCATCATAAGCCTCAATTTCAGTTATCTGCTGATTTTTGTAAACATGTCATGGATCTATACATCGTTCCTTTATTTTACTGTACGACTAGGGTCAAGCATATTGCTCCTTTATTTGCTGGCCGAGGATGGCCTATCACAATTCAAGGGGGCGCGGGTGACCTCCATGATATGCTGGCATACATGTCAATTCCTTATTTGGAGGTATTATGACTCCATCAAAACTCAGGAATATCAAGTTTAAGGGTATTGTATTTCCCAATATGAAAAACTTGATGTTCCATCACCATTTCTTTGTTTTTGCTTTGTAAAAATTAACAATGAGCTAAAAGCTTGAACAACTTGCTATTCCTTTGTCACCTCTATGTTTTTGCTCCGGAAAAATTAACAGTGTGCTAAGCTTGAACAAAATGGGAGGCAAATCAATACACAATGAACCACAGATATTAATGGTCTCTGATGTTGCATGCAAAATCTTTGTAGAGAAGGATGGATTGCCTACCTTAACCAACTATAGTAGTTTAACAAGACGGTGGCCATTGAATTTCTGCAAAATTTGTAGGAAGATCATTCTTTGGTGAGGGGGAGGCAAATAACAGTAACAGATGTGATAATTGCTGAAGTATCGGGGCTGCCAGTTGTTGGACCAGTACGGACCCTGAAAAAAATGAGACTTCAAGATGCTATAACCATCTTCTGGGACGAAGGACAGAGCTTTACTGTCAAAGGAAAAGGAGTCCTACCGGCAACCCTGGGAGAGGCTTAGGCAGAATTAGCCAGGATTGTGCAAAGCTACATAAACTTGTGATTGCAGAAAAGATGTGGTAAGACCATGCCATCTCAAACTATTAGCAGTGTTAAAACAAAAATGTGTTGTAAATTTTCCCACATAGTTAAATTCTCTATTGCATGATGCTACCCGAAGTATAATAAAATCTCATCATGTAGAATCAGTAGTAAGTCATCATGGTTTAATTTTGTTAATAGTTAGTTATAGTCTCACCTAATAGTAGAGTAGTTGGGAAGAACTGGTTTTCTCAATAGATGAGGGATTGGCCTTGGCAGCCCCAAAATGAAAAAGCATTGCTAGCACATCAATTAGACCATAGAAACGAAGACAATCCTTCAGATTGGGGAGAAGTAGAGGAATGTTGGGAAATCCCCAAGAAAGTAGTAGCCAGCTAGTAGAGATATAGGACTCAGAGGACGAGCAACCCCCACAACTTGAAGGAGGGAAAAATGAAGAAGAATAATTAGAAGATAATAAAGAAGAGGAACCAGAAGACAAAACTAAGCATTCCGGCAAGGAAGAAGGGGATGAAATAGGGCAACCCAGCAGAAGCCCATTACAAAATCCTCTGCAAGAAGATGAATTGGCCCAAATTTTAGCCAACATGGGGAAATACATCCAACCCCACAAGCAACATAACCTCGATATGGAGGTAGGACCATCACAGGAACACTCTTATCACAATAAGAGTGCATCTGAAGAAATGAATGATGAGGAGGAAGAGGAAAGACAATCACAAGAAAACTCTACTCATAGTGAGAGTACATTCGAAGAAATGAATAATGAAGAAGAAGTAGAAGTAGAAGCCGATCGAGAAATAGTAGATCAACCCAGGGTTTCCACTCTTGAAAAACTTGATCAACAAGAAAAGAACACTGAAGAAGTGTTCCAAGCAAAAAACATGGAAATATGCCAAGGCAAGGGTACAGTCCCTGAAGAACAAAGCTCGAACCTAAGAAAAGAAACAATTGTTCCTTCGAAGAAAACGAATGAAATCCAAAGGTTTTGAAAGGAACAGGAGAGACCACTAAATGTAGTTAAATATCTCAGACAACAAATAAAGGTCCTAAAAATGGGGAAATTTCAAAAAGAACTCCTAGAACAAAGGATGCAACCACCCAGACGAAACCCCATAAAAGGAAGACCAAAAGGACTCAATCAAAACCCATTATCATTTAGGACCACAAGGAATAGCATGTGATTGTTATAAATGCAAAGGCCCAAACAGAAAGCACACCAGTCCATAATACAGACATCCAGATAGAGGCATTGTCCTCTAGCATCACGACTGAATAGATGGTTCATGAGAAGGAAACACAGACTATAGGAACCAGATGTCACAATAAGGAGATCCAGGTATATCTCTAGCCCAAAAATGCTATGATGGACAATGATCCAAGGATAGTGAGACTTCAAAAAGTTCTGGCGCAGGCCCAAAAAAAGATAGAAAAGCTCACAAAAGAAACTGTTCCTCGGGAGAAATATCAAAAGCTACAAGAACAACTAAAGAACATCAATGCATTAGAGAGTGAGGCCTTCAAAAGATGGCAAAGGGAAGAGGAAAAAGTTGAAAAGGTAACCAATAGACTAGACACAGTTATGAGTCAAATGGCTACCTTATGTTCTCTGTATACTGATGTTCTACCATGTAGGGCACCTGCCAAAAATTATGCTTTGTTTTTGATGGAAATGTACTTACAATTAAAAATTAAAGTTATCAAGGCAGGAGTTCCTATAGAGTTAAAAACTATTGATGATTTCATAAAATGTTGTAAGCATTATGGGGTGAAAGTATAGTGATTGCTATGTGAATTTTATTTGCAGAATCTTGTGTTGGGTGGTGAAACAGAAGAGAACGCTAGACCTTTTATGGGTGATATCCAGCTTCAGGCATTCATCTCTTTTGCTCTTAACCAGATAAAGTGGCTTAAAGCCCACAATACCTTCTAGAGAGAGGAGAATGGATTAGATCTATGGGTAAGGGGTGAACCTAGAAACCCATTGCAACTATGGAATAAGCATAGAAGCTTAATGAGGAAGCAGGGTGTGATCCAGACATTGGGACCCATTCACACAGCAGTTGTCCAGCAAGGGGTAGAATACTTCCTAGCCATCAAAGACCTTGCCATAGCAAGAGCTAAACTCCGATACAAGACTTCCAATCGGAATATTCAGGACCGAGAGCCATTCAATTAAGAAAATTTTAGGCTAGCTGCTGATCACTTGGTTTCCTATGGTGACCTCATATTGAGAGAGGGCCCACATTGGTTAGGCTATAGGTTTTGAAGTCCAATCATTTGATATCCTACACTAGGGTATAGAGCCCTATATGAATTTCCTAAAGGCCAAGCAGGGCATATTTTTGAAGTTTTAGCTAAAAATCATGCTTATAGACCACTGCATGAAATCCTTCTCCAGCCTATTCCCTAATTACCTTGCATGTCAATTACAATTTTTTCATGAAGGAATGAAAAAGGGTAAGAAGGGGGGTGTGTTGAGCATTGGAAAAGGTATGTATTTACCATCTATTTCTTTATCTTTTCCTTTAAATCATAACTTCTTTACATTCTAAGATGGTAATATGTTAAAGGATTATGATAGAATTAAGGAGATTTTTGATTGATGTAAAATGATTAATTATTGTCTTTTTCTATGCAGAAAGTGAAGAAAATGGGAAATCTCTATTCCGAAGGAAAAGACAAAGCATAACCAACTGTTGTCCCTTTAACAGGAAACTGCATCCAGATGAGGAAATCAAGATCGGAGTGCATGGACGAGGGAAAGGAAGAATAAATGCGACATCATCATAAGAGGACAAAATGATAACTGGAAATCAAAGACAATCAAATCTCTTAGGATCCTTTGATCCTGAGGGATCACTGTTTAAAAGCTTATCAGTACTCTTGATACTTCCTCCTAGCCATTATAAAAAGGGATAGCACTGGTAGCCTAGGGGGTAGATTTTATTGTCTTTTTGTAGAGCTTATTTTTGTAAACTTAACTTTGATCGTCGACTCTCTTTGAAGAGCGATCAATGTAACTCTGCCATTTATGATTAATATATAACTTCATTTTTGTTTCGTCTTCTGATCCTGGAGTAACCACAACATTATTTCCCTAGTGTTTAAGGGCTTGACCCTAGTGGATCACTTGATTCTTGTATCATTATTTTCTTATTACAGTCGTGTGTGGTTTGATTTCCTTTGCATTTCCTTAGCTTGATTTATTCAGTAATCTTCTGTTTCTGAAAATTTCGTTGAATTGCTCTTTTATATCGAATTAGTAACTAAATAGCAAGATTATTATTTGCAACTGAGAATGTTATGTTGTTCATTCTGAAATAATATCGCACTATCTAATTTGGATATTGTTGTTCATTTACAGATTGATATTGTTGTTCATTTATCGATTGCTATTGTTGCTCATTTAGCTATGATTTTCTTACAATTGTGATTTCTATTCATTAGATTACTGTTCCATTATCATTGCAATTGTCGTTCCTTTACAACTTTGGTTAGTACTCTATATGCTAGAATAACAGTAATGATTCTATAGTCAATGCGTGTTTACATTTGATTCAGTTTGTTGTTCAATTTTTGTAGATGTGTTTTGGTATGTTATTCCTTTCTTAGATTGCTGGTCAATTCCTTTATTAGTTAAAGATGTTGTTCAAATCCTTTTGGTTAATATTGCTGCTCAGTTTATTCCTGTAGATTAAGCTTTGATGTTCGATCTTTTCAATAGATTAGTTGTTGTTCCTTTTCTGCTAATTGAATTGTTATTTCTAGAATTTGCTTTGGTGTGGATAGGAAGATCTACAACTGTAACAAACATTCACTACTGCTATCTAAGTTCTCATATTGGAGGTATTGTCTTTGATTGATTTTCATTTACATCAGTTTACAAAGGAAATAGTTCTCGTTACTACATCCTTTACTGATGATTGATGTATTTTATTAATCTAGTTACAAAGCATTTAAGTTTCTTGCCATTACAATTAGATTTCGTTTCCAGCAATCATTTACTTTTGTAAGCACTATACTGCAAGCATTACTCTAGGACAAGTAACTGCCTTAGACTGAGTACACTCTTGAGATAAAAAAATCGTACCTAGATTGATAATTAACGTAGGGTAAATAGAAGTTCAAAAGACCCTTTTATCACTCAACAGAATGCACCTCCACTAGTGCTTTTTCGGTCATCAACATTTTCTGCCCAATATACATTTGTATATGCATGAAGAGTAAGATCTGTATCTTTAGTATACCACAGACCAAAGTCTTGAGTTCCTTGAAGATATTTGAATATCTTTTTACAAGTTGAAGATGTGATTCCTTTGGATTTTCATGGAACCTTCCAACAATTTCTACTACATGTATGATATCAGGTCTGGTAACTGTTAGATAGAGTGGACTTCCAATCGTACATCTGTAGGTTGGTTGATTGAATATAGGTGATTCATTGTTAGATATGAGACTACATCTTCTTACCATTGGAGTACATACTGGTTTAGAATCTTCCATTTCGTACTTCTTCAGAATCTTCTTGAGATATTTGGTTTATGAAAGAAAAATACCATCTCTTGTTTGATGTACTTGTAGACCAAGAAAATAAGTAAGTTCACCAAGTAAGGACATTTCAAATTCTTGTTGCACAACCTAAGCAAAGCTCTGACTCATAGATTCTTCATTTCTTCCAAAGATGATATCGTCAACATAAACAACAACAATTAGTAGTTTATCATTCTCAATCTTGGTGTATAAGTTGTTGTCCACAGATCCTTTTGTGAACCCTTGTTGTTTTAGATATTTGTCAAGGTGATAATACCAAGCCCTTGGAGCTTGTTTTAGTCCATAAAGAGCCTTTTTGAGCTTGCACACAAACTTTGCATCATTTCCTAGAATGAATCCTTCTGGTTGTTCAATATAGACTTCTTCTTCTAACTATCCATTAACAAAAGAAGATTTTACATCCATTTGATACACTTTGAATTTCCAAAAACTTGAAAGAGCAAGAAACATTCTTATGGCTTCAAGTCTGGAAATAGGTGCAAATGTTTATTCAAATTCTATACCTTATTGTTGAGCATACCCTTTACATACAAATCTTCCTTTGTTTATAATAACCTCTCCATTTTCATTCAATTTATTCTTCAATATCTATTTTGTTCCTATAACATTTTTATCAAGAGGTCTAGGAACTAGTTCTTCATTCATTTCCTTAATCCAACATTCATCTTTTATAGCTTCATTAACATTCTGTGTTTCTATGGAGGATATAATGCTAGATAATTGGAAGTTCCTGCAAGAGTTCTTCTTGTCTATACTCCAAACCCTTTTCCTCCTATAATTTGAGATTCTGGATAGTTCTTTTGAACATACCTGGATGGAGTCTTTTCCTTGTCAATTGAATCTTCTTCTGATGCTTCATTGGTTTCTTCCTCTATATCATTTTGATTTGATACAGGAAAGCATTCACCATCTTCCTCATTGTCATCGTCCTTTGTCTGTTCCATATTTCTTCATGCTTCATCAATTATTACGTCAATGCATTCAACAATTTTTTGAAGTCTCTCGTTATAATATTTGTATCCTTAACTTCTGGATGAATAACCAAGAAGAATTCTATCGTCTACTCTGGGTTCAAACTTACCAAGTTTTCCATCATTCTTTTTGATGAAACATTTTCTTCCAAAAACTCTAAAGTGTTTTACAGTAGGAGGCTTACCATACCAAATTTCATATGGAGTTTGATCACTACTTACCTGAACATTAGCTTTGTTGAGAATAGTCACGATAGTAAATGCATCTTCACTGTAGAAGGTGGAAGGAATTCCAAATTCATCACGCAGAGCTCAAGCCATTTATTGAATTGTTGTATTCATTCTTTCCACTACATAATTTTGTTGAGGATTTCTAGCAATAGAGAACTGCCTTTTTATTCCATGTTGTTCACAAAAATAAAAAAATTCATCTCATATGAATTATGCCCCTCGATCAGATCTGAGACATTTGATTTTTCGATCTGATTCATTTTCAACTAAATATTTTAAGGCTTTAAAATTTTCAAATGCTTTAGCTTTATGCTTTAGTAGACTTATCCAACACATTATAGAGAAATCATCTATGACTAGAATAAAGTATTCTTCTCCATGAGGTGACTTTTTCCTTGTTGGTACACACAAATCGGTATGGATGAGTTCAAGAGGCTTACATGCTGATCCTTATTTTTCACTGAAATGAACTCTGGTTTTCTTACTGACTTGACATGGTTTGCATATCGTATTTTCTAGATTGCTGATATCTGGAAGATCACGAACCACCTTGAGCCTGCATGCTTTCATTATTTGAGAAAATCTTAGATGCCCCAATCTTATGTGCCATAACCAGTTTTCATCTGTTTTTTTTAGATATCATTATTTTTGTCCTCCTTTCATTATACATATATTGTTTAGAGTTCTTGTATCTTTGATTACGGTCTTTCATGTATCAAGCTCATGAACCAAACATTCGTTTGATCGAAACACAACTTCATTTCCTTGATCACACATTTGATTGACACTCAACAAGTATGTTTTAAACACTAAACATACATGATATTTCCATCTTTACCCTTTTCTTTCAAATAAACAGAACCTTTTCCTTTAATGACAGCTGGTGTTTCATTTCCAAAGGAGACATTCTTTTCTTTTTCTAAAGGATTATATGAATGAAGTTTCTCTTTATCACCTGTCATGTGTTTAGAGCATCCACTGTTAATGTACCACTGATTTTCTTGTCCTTCTACAAGCAGAGCTACGCCACATCTTTCTGATTGAAATTCCTTCGCTCTCCATACCATGGAATTTGATGATGTTTGCTCCTTTTGAAGTGTTGGCTGAAATTTGCTCCTATATTCAGATTCTTCATGACCAAAGTTATTACAAAACGAACATTCAATTTCATCTTCAGGAGGAGAAAAGTTATTATAAGAACTTTTCTTGATTCCAGTTATGCCCCTTAGATTTCATGCTTCTCTAGTCATGATAGTTTTGTAAGAAACATATTAAGTAGCCTTATGCCCAAAGTTATGGCATCAAAAAAATTGTCCATTAAAGAAGTTTTTGTGATCATAGAATCTTTTGGTATTGTTTACCTTTTGGTTGATGCTTCTATTAATGTTCATCCTTGGATTAAATTGAGAATGATTTACCTGATGAGTACTTTTAGGATTTTGCTGATGATTGACATATTATTCATTAGTATTTGCTACATCAAGATAGCTTCTGGTGGAGGCTGATGGAATTTTTGATTGGGATGATTCTTCAGTATATCCAAGACCTATCTTTATAAGAGGAGAACATTGAGCCTTGATGATTTCATTTAAAGTTTCTGATCCTTTAGCAAATCTAAGATTAAGAGATTTTGTCTTCTCAATTTATTTTCTTAGACCCACAACTTCACATTCTAGTTTTTCACTGCGTTTTTCTCTCTTAGTGAGTTGATGAGTCAACGTGTCTATGATCATATTCTTTTCTTCCAAATAGATTTTGAGTTTAGTGATTTCTTCAAGAAAGTTTTCCTCTTCTAAGGCATCCAAAAAATCATCATTGTCATAAGGCATGAGTAGTTTATAATCTTTTCTAGTTTCATCTTCGTCACTATTAGATAATCCATCACTATCTTCATGAGTATAGTAACTTCTTCTATTAAAAACCTGTTTTCTATAGCCTTTTGCATATTCCTTTCCTTTTTCATGATTACCTTTATGAGGACATTTTGCATCATAATGACCCACTCTACCACAAGAAAATCATTTGAATGGTAGCTTACCTCTGAATCTTCTCGAGCCCCGTTGAATCTTCTTGACAAAGTTTACCTCATCTTCTTATTCTAAAATATATCCTAATTCATTGTGTTCTTTCTTTTATTTTCCTTTAGCTGAAGATTTGAAGGCAGCTTCTCTCATATTTGATGGACCTCCTTTCCTTATTTAAAAGGCAATTAGAATTCCATGAAGTTGAACCATAGTAATATATTGAACATCCTTCTTTTCTTCTATGGAAGATACTTTTGACTCAAATTTAGAAGATAAGGATCTCATAATTTTCTCTACTAAAGTAGCCTCCTTTATCTCTTCGCCCATATTCTTCATACAATTAACAATCCCATCTACACACAAAAAGTAACTAGCAATACTTTCATCAATATGCATCTTAAAAGTTTCATATTGAATTCTGCGAGTTTGGGGCCTAACACATTTTACCTAGGAGCCTCCTTCGTAGCTCTAATGATTTTGTCCCATATCTCTTTGGCTGTCTTGAGTTCCATGAATTTGACGAATTTTTATTCTAACAAACTTCCAAATAAAGTATTGACTACTTTGGAATTCATTTCGTATAACTTCTCACGTGCTGTATCTGTAGGTTTTTCTACTAGAAATTGGTATCCTCCTTCTAAAATTTCCCAAATATTGGCTCCAAGTGACTGAAGATAGGCTTTGGCTCTTATTTGCCAATATACCAAGTTGTTCCCATTGAAGATTGGTGGTCTTATAGATCCCATGCCTTCGTGATTATTCATCTTGAAGGATCTCCCTTCAAGCGATCAAGCTTCTTCTAAAGGACCTGCTCTGATACCAATTGTTGGAAATAATACTGAGAGGGGGAGTGAATTAGTATTTACAATTCAATGATATTTCATTTTCCAATTAGATTTATATATGCTAATTGAGTGAAGTGAACTTTCATGTGCATGCTACTATGATTAACGAAACTAGCTTATGCCTATAGAGCTTATGATTTAGTTAATTTATCATGTGTTGATCTTAAATCAGTGCATCAATATTCTATTATACAATAACTATGTGCAGTAATAACAAAATAAACCATCACACATAAGAAACACACATGAACACCAAGATTTAAGGTGGAAACCCAATGCGGGAGAAAAACCACCTTCTACTGTCCTCTCTATCTTCTTAATATAAAGAAAATTGGTTTACAATCTTGTACTAGTGTAGAATCATACCAGTACGTAGGCACCCACCTTCTCTTGTTTTCTAGCTTCTACTCAAAGGGAGCTAAAACCTCCTAGCTCGTGTACTAGCCAATACGTCTACTAGTAGATATGCGCCAACCTACAAAAGGATATGCCCTTATTTCTTCCTCTAGGGACTACATTTCATTAATTTTCATATTGGATGCTCGTGGTACACAACAACACAATATGAAGCCCTCGTTTCATCAAATTTTCACATTGGACCCATCAAAAACATTAAAGCTCAAAATCTACAATAATAATTGCATCAATTAACAACCAGTCAATCTGAGTAGTCAAATCATTATCACCAAAACACTTGGTTGAACCCATAAACCTGTGTCATCAGTCAAAACCAACTACAACCTCAAAAATCATACATCAGAATGTATGCGCTACTTTAGTGAACCCAACTTTCTTGTCTACACTACTTCCTCTAACAATACCTGCATATACCTTTCAAACTACTGAATCATGCAAACTTCTGAATCAAATATGTACCAACCATTTATATTTTGAATGTCTACTATAAATTTATAGAGATCTAGACAGTTAGTAGCAAAGATAACCCTTCTCAGTTAATCAATCAATCAATCAGACACAAACTCCTTGTGCATTCAGTTTTACTTTCAGATCTTAGAATACTTCATTGACAGAAAACAATAAAACAACAACACTGATTAGATAGATCAATCATTTCTGAATAACAGGATTTTCTTTTGTATACGCTACTTGGAAGAGTCAAATATGCGTGTATACATGCCTTTACCAAGGTGAACCATCATATAGATATGAAAAAATTAACTTACCACTTTGTTGCTATTCTAGACGTCAGACATACCCAGATCATGACATTTAAAGAATAAAATATGCGTAAGAAACCAGATCTAACCAAACCAATATCACATCATACAATGATAAGTCATTTCAAGTCTCATGATCCTGATCCAACATTGTATCCAAGGTGCACGAAATATTTTAGATCATATCATAATCATAGCCCTTGCAACATAAAATATGCTTCAGATAGAATTATTCCTAAGAAAGCATTTCACTTGCACACTTGGTCCTTTTATCTTCTCCTCCTTATATAGTTTTTGGCCTTCCTTAATACCTCGAACCAAAAAAACACTTAGAGCTTGTGGTATTCTTGGATGGGTCAAATAACCATTACTCTACTCAATATCGTTGGCTAATACCATGGTATTGACCCTTGGTATTCTTTAAACTTGAATTTCCTTGATTTTCCAACCCATACACACTTTTCCTCTTGTGAAAGTGCGCGCATACGTATAAACTCTTTTTGTTCTGTGAGCCTACGTGTATATGCTTCTTTGACAAGGTGAACATGCATATACAACTTAAACTATCTAAAAACATCCTTTTCCTTCAACTTCTTGATTCTAATCAGTAAACCTTTGTTCGAACTTCATGTTCTCCCATACCAATGCCATGTTACCTCTGAATTGACATGTTACACTGCAAGTTTCCTTTTGTCAAATATGAACTGAAATATGAGTGAGTTTCTCTCAAGGAAAACATTCGTATCATAATTCCAACAAATTAAATCCATTAAGCGATGTAAAATCTCCACAACCATAAAGCGTCTTCGAGGATTTCTCAGGTTGACGAGGTATTATCGCATGATTGTTAAGAATTATGGGAGAATAGCACCACCTCTAACAACCTTATTGAAGAATATACATTTTCTTGGACTCCAGAAGCAACTAAGGCCTTTGAACATCTTATTGAGGAAATGTGCCAAGCACTAATCTTAGTTATGCCAAACTTCACAAAAACCTTTATTTTGGAATGTGATGCCTCAGGAAATGTAATTGGTGTTTTTTTAATGCAAGAGCAAAGACCCATTTCTTTTGAAAGTCTATTGAAAATTGAAATTAACTCAAACAAATTACAGAAAACAAACATAAAAAATAGACACAAAATATTGGTGGAAAAGGCTTCAGCCTCATGGCTTCCTTAGATATTCTCTCTCTTTTTCATTAAAATAATTTAATATAGTGTTACAAATAAATAGATGAGAGACAATGTTCTCAAGATAGTGCGTGCTATCTTAGACACCTTTGGTTGAGATAATTTCTCCTTTGGTTGAGATAATTTCTCACCAGACACACACCAATATAGGAGTTACCTAAACTAACTCCTATCTTATAGAAACAACCCAAGAGTTAGGCACAAATTCCTAAATTGGAATACTTAATTTATTTATTTATTTTTGGATTTATTATTGTTTTGTGAGAGAGGCTAACATTACCCCCCTCAATGATCAATCCAAAATAAGAATGAGGAACCATCTTCCAAGTTCTCATGTTGATCCTCAAAAAAATTCCCTGAAAAAACCACCAAAACTGGATGTTGGAAAAAACTCAAATCTGAAGAGAACATGAATCAACTACATGCTTGATTCATCTCTGAATGTTGCTTGACAAATCCATCACGTGCCAGGCTGCAAAAGGATCCAACTATACTTTGCTTGAAAACAACATCTAGTGTCCATTGACACAATTTGATGAATGCCCATTGGTGTATTTGTTGATGATGATCACCCACTGGCTGATGATGTCGAAAAAAAACTCAATGTTGCTTTTTCTATGATGAAAGCTGCTCACTATTGCTTTGTTGTTGGTCACCCACTGACAAATTTGTTGATGCTCAGTGCTGATGAAAAATTCCCACTGGATGATGAATATGCCCACTGGTTGATTCACTAATGTTGTCGAAACTTTCAGTCTGACAACCACTTGTCAATTTCATTGACATTTTCCCCCCTTTATCAGCTGAAAGGAGAGACAATATTCTTCAAATTATATCTAAATTTTGAACTCCCCCGCTTCAAGTGTAGGAGAGTGTCACAGTTGTACTCCCCCATTCAACTGCACGAGAGTACCATCATCGTTTCACTGTTGGGTTCACTATGTGTGATTGTAGTCAGTTGTAGAACAGATATAATCTTTTGACTGTGGTTGACCATTCCCAAGGATTGAGCCATTCATAATGTATCTTCAATCTGGTTGAGTTTTGTTGGGTGTGACATTTTTCTGGGGAATGATTGGGCTTGCCACAATGGAAACAAGGATGGAGATCAAAACACTGATCTTCCATATGACCCATTCATTGAATATGTTGTGCCATCTGAACTTGCTTATTTAAATTCAGGCCCTCTTGTCGTAGATAGTTATTTCACTTGATTTTGTGACATGCATGACAGGCTCTCTTGCTATGGGACTTGAATGGCACGCTTGCTTGATTTTTTCTTATTTCACTTGCTAGGAACACTTGCTAGAGTTGTAGAACTTCTTGCTTAAACTCTGGAATTCACGCTCACTTGATGATGATCACATTTGCGTGAATGCTCACTTGCCTGATTGGTGTTAGAGTTGAACTTGTTTGGTTGCTTTGATGGTTGTTGCAATGAACTTTACTCTGACTCGCTTGAAGGTTTGAACTTTGTATTGTTTTGATGCAAATTGCTTGAATGAATACTCACGCTCACTTTCAGGAGATGTGAACTTGTTTCTTGTTTTATTTAGAGTTAAAATTCATGCATTCACTTGATTATGATTAAAGGAAGGGTGTCAAACACTGTCGAAAATACACCCAAAAAAGCTTACAATGATTTTAACGACTCACATAAAACAAGGAATTCACTTGTCTTAATTTGACTAAGTGGAAGAGAATTGACACCCTTGACTTCTAATCAAATCAAAACTTGGGTGTCAATTTCAACGAGAATGCACCCTTACAATTCAATGCAATTTGAGTTTGATTACAAGTTCAATAATGTTGATGTAGATTGTGCTCTGAAATGATTTAACTTGATTAACTGAATTTGCATGTTGAGGTAGAATGTTGATGTTGACAATATTTGATTATGAGTTGTAGTTGCGTAGATGAATGTGTTGAGTTTAATTATCCTTCCTTGAAGCTATTTTGTTACAAGTGTTGTGCTTGCTTGCATTGTGTTATCATTTAGGTTTTCCCAAAAGTTGTAAGAAAGGGAAAGGAGATTGAGGTAACCACAAACCAATCTTTTAGATACAGATTCTAGCCAATCTGCATCGAGAGAGGGCTCTCTCTTTAAGTTTTAGCTTTGTTTTTTAAAGATATTAGGCTAGTTGTGAAGTTTGGGAGTTTTGTTTGAGTTTGGGTGGTGAGATTCAATAGAAAAGGGGAAAAATTGAGCAGTTTATGCCATTGGGCTAATGGAGTCAAGTAAGATGGCTTTATTGGATTTGGGTTTCTTAACAAAATATGGTTTCACAAAGCAAGGTGGTTAAACAGGGAAAAAATAAAGACTTGGAATAGATGGAATGGGTTTCAAAAATGGAAGAAGGGAAATTAAGAATCCTTCAACCTATTTCAAGAGGGAACTTGGATGATTACTGATAAAGAGCAATTAAGTATTCTTTAACATATAATCAAAGTGACAGAACTAGGAATCAGGAGCAATTAAGATTTCATTGTCTATTCTAATTCAGAAGAAAACATTGAAAATGATAACTTTTGAGGACAGAGTGCAATAAAGCATATTATAAATTAATCTTTTTTGTTTATCATTCAGATGTGAAATAGAGATGATATAATAAACCGAGAAAACTTTAAAACATGAGGTATAGAGGACTTATTGATCCAGTGTTTTCTTCAATAAATTTGTGAAAAGTCCCTTGCATTAATTCTTTTTCCAGCAAGCCATGCAAAAATTTGATCCAGTCAGCACTTTATTCCAAAAAGCTATTATTACAGCAATGTATATGAATCCACCTTCAATACTCCAATTGAGGGAGTATTTATACAAAATATTTTACACAAAATATCTCATAACAGAGTGAGATATATTCCGGTGATGACAAACCATTTTTACAAGAAAATAAAGATAGCTAGTCTCGAAGATAGGAAAAAAGAAAACAGATGATGTGTTGTTCCTATTTGTGCTGGGTGTGCTGGAGGCAAGCCCTTTTATTTGGCTTGCTACTGTAACTTCGTGTTGGCTGCCCTGTTTTATTGATACTCTTTACCTGCTATGATACTCTTCGATCTGTTTTGACCACTGTTCACCTTTATTCATCTCTGTTTATCTCAACAAGCTAAATAGCCCAAAATTTATGTTTTATCAAAGGTAACTCTACAAAATTTCTAACATATCTGCCCACCATTTCTGTTTTGGCAATTTGTGCCTCTGAAGTTTTCTTAGAGTTTCATCAGTATCTGTATATCTGGAGAAATTAGGCTGAATAGTCAATAGGTGCTTTACCTCATGCTCAATGTAAAATAAGTTCTCCAAGCTATAATAGAGAAGTCGACCTGTGGGAAGTGCTTTCACTCCTACTGCACTTGATGATGAGCTAGCTTGATGGCCAGCATACATATTCAATTTATCAACATAATCAATGTGTTTCATTAACTTTTCAGTAATTACCAAAGGCCTTGGTAGCCCTTTACTCTGCAAAACTGTGAATTTCTCCATAAAATAATTAATTTCTACTTGCATGTCTTAGCATCTTCTTTCTAAGTTCTACATTAAAGTTCTCTTAGTCAGAATTGTTTTGATTTCCAAAATGGTGTCTGTCCTCTCTGAGATGCCAAGTACTTCTAACTACTCTCTATTTTTGGTATTCCAAAAATTGATAAGCCGATTGACTTCCTCTGGCATTTTACCCAACTATGCTCTTGCCCTTGAATTGCTCCATGGGTTGTTTTTACTAAGTCTAGCTACTCATAGATCACTTCGATTGACGGCCATATTTCTTTTATAAACTGAATGATATTAGCCCAAAGGATTGTCCTGATTTCTATCAAGGGCTTATCAAAAGTGAGTTCTTGTTCTAAGGTTTTCACTTTACCTTCTAAGGCTTTAATCTCCCTATTCTTTTCCACAATACTTATGTTGGAGATATCATAATTCTTTTCTACCTTAGCTAATTGCTCTTTTACCTATTTCAACTTTGTAACCTATAATCTCAATTCTTCCATGGCCTTTATCAATTCTTCTGTACTCATATTAGTACTGCTACCTGGTGTTGTACCTATTGTTGATGTACCTGTAATTACCTCTGCTATGACTGCTAGGACATTTGGAGCTAATGTTGTTCCAACTGTAGAGGGAACTGCAGTTAAGACTATGGGGATTACCTCAGGAGTTTGAGAGGTCGACTCTCCATGCTTTTCCTTTAGTTCCTTTTCCAATTCTTGCTCTATATCATTTAATCTTTCATTCAGTTTCAGGAGCAAGTCCATCATATCTTCTTCAGATTTCTATTGTATAACTTCTGCAGTTTGAGGATGTTGTGAAGGAGGAAGTTTTAGCTATTTTCTTAAGGCAACAATGTCCTCTTCCTTCTTCTTGATTAGTGCCTTTATACCTTTAGCATCTTTGGGATCATGTCCCAATCGAATGATGATCTCTTCAAGTGATTTGATTTTGTTATCCTTGGCCAGAGAAGAGGCTTTCTCCAAATTTAATTGAGCAGTGGTATTCTCCAAGAAATTTTGCAATTTGTGGGCTAGCACTGCTTTATTAGTCAATGTGGAATAAACCATTTCCCCAGTCTACTTATGAAACTCAATCTGGTCCATGGGATGAATATCTTTGGCTAGGACTTCCAAGTTTGTTTTGATATAGTCTGCTGCTGACTGGGGTTGCTGCACCTTTGGCTTAAAATAACTCATTAAAATTTTTCCTTCTTTAATGTCATAAGCTGACATTAATCTCTGCTGGTTTGTGGGGGCCATTTTCAGATATTGACCGTAAATTTGAAGCCTTATTGGGTCATTCCTGGCCTTTATCTTTGTGAAAGTCCTCTTGATGTCTGAGGCATGCCTGCTTTGTGGCTTAGTGGAAGATACTTCTACATTGTGCTATCTTTCTAGCTCCTGCCTATGTGAGCTAGTTAATGTTTCTACCACTGGGGAAGTCTGCTAGCTGACTAACCTTTCACCTCTTAGATTATCAGTAGTTTCTTCAATGATTTACTCTTCTGAAAGAGGATTCAGTCTTTGTCTCTTTGCTCCAGGTTGCTCTATTGGTCCACTAACGAGTGTGATGGTTTCTCTGTCTCTCTTCCTGTTCCTTTCCTCATTTAGAGGAGTCTGTAATGCAGGAATTTTTGCTGCTTTAGTTTGGGCTGGAGGAATTTGCCCCTAGCTCTATTCCTTGGACATTTCTGGCTGATCTATCATTGTAGGCTTCTTTGTGGTCTCTACTACTTTTCCCTTGGAAGTCCCTATAACTAGTATGATGGTCTTCTGTGCAGGTTGCTGAGAAGTTCCAGCAGAGGACGTACCAATTCCTGATTTTTGAGGCAGCTTGAAAGTTACCTGTCCAAAAGAGTTCAGGTCAAGGGTGTTTTCAAGATCTTTCATAGCCATTTCCATCTTTTCTTGCTCACTAATTTCTTCTATTAAGGTCCCTTCTACCCATTCATCCTGATTAGAAAACTGTTCAATTTCTAGGATCCTATGATGTATATAAATTGACAACCTGTTCTTTATTCTTCTGTCACATATGAAACCATTTAGTTCATACGTCACCCACCAAAAAATCTTCTTCAATCTAAGCTGGTCTTCTAAAAAAAATTCAGCATCTTGCCATGCATCCCTAGAATTTATGACATAAGGGCCTAACTGGTTTTTGATTCTTAACTGAGCCTTCTTCTTTTCATTACAAAAATGGTCCAAATCTGGCTTTATGATCTGTTTGAAATACTCTAGTGCAAATAATCTCATGGGCACATATTTAGGCAGTTTGAAAGGGCAAAGTTCACACCCATATATTCTAATTTCTGTGTGATTTTGGTACAGGTACTAGTCACCTATCCTGTACTATTTAGAGAGCTACAAAATCTTTTTCATGTCACCAGTGAGTCTAGGAGGGGGAACTTCTGTCAACAGAGTGGATGTTGTATGTACAAGCCTGTCAATGAATTCATTATAGGTATATGGAGACTCGAGAGTTCTATGAAAGATTGAGGTCCAAAATATCACAGACCTTCGATTTCCTTTTGAGTCCAATTTCCTGAAAGGGAAAGGAAAGTTGTCTGGCTGATGATATAACAGAATATGATATATAAAATATGTATATGTGAAAAATCCTTCCCTATCCAAATTTACGAATTGATCATGTATTTTATTGGCAATGAAAATGGCATAGTCATACTTGAGAGTAGGGGGTTGTCTAGGAGTGAATATTGACAACAAAACAAGAGTAATATCATCAACATATTCACTGGTATTAAATCCCATGATCATGGATATCATGTCAACAATAAGCCCACTAGTTTCAATGAAAAAGGTTTGCAGATAGGGAAGTGGACCATTGGGTTGATAATTTGATAACATAAACATCTGAGCAATACGAGTTATCTCTGACTTGGGTAACTGAGGGGATTTTCCAAGCAGATATCCCAAGGAAAGAGGAGCAAGGGGCTGAGTGGAATGGAACTGTATCATGTCATTAATGGACTTAGCAGTTATGGGAAAAAGAACAGTTTTGGATTGGGACATAACTGCTCTATGGACAGGGTCATAGTTGGCACAACACTGATGAATGATATCTGGGAAAACATGGACTGAGGGGAGGAAGTACATGGGAAGATTGGATTCCCATAGTCCAAAAAAGTTAGAATTATTAAGATGACTATCTCTAATTTGGAAAAATATTTTAAGATGGTTACTGTCACCAGATAGGTCTTTTATCTGGAAATCCTTGTAGGGCCAGGGGCAAAAATCTAAGTCTTTATGGGGTGTGTTTATGGGTGCGACAATCAGGGCTATGAGTTTCCATATTTGGTTCTTGTGTATTCAAACTGGAATTTGGGTTTTCTATGGGAAAAATGAACTAAAACGTTGTTTTGAGGACTTTTTATAGTATCTACAAACTCTTTTTTCCTTGAATTCAGCTTTTCAGGTTGAATTCTCAGTGAAAAACTAAAATTACAGGTTCGCTGAGTGAATTGGGTAAATACCTAGATTTAAGGAGGCAAATTGTGTAATTTGCAGGTCAAATGACGAACTACAGAGCACGACGCTGGAGTTTCTTGGTCGGGTGGTGGACTGAATGCCCGTATAGTTGACTGGACCTATTTTGCATGGAACAAAGTTTGTAGGGAATAATGGTGAAAATGATATTTTCTCATTGATTTAACGAAATTCAGTTTGGCGGGTGATTTTGGCATTAATTGGGCAGATGACGTCATCGTTATGGGATGTTTTTTCATTACGCAGAGGGTGGTAAGTGGTTTACCCCACACTGCTTTTGGGGTTAAGTGGTATCGAGCAGAGGGTGAGAGAGCATACAAAATGGCTGACACGTGGCTTTGGTACGGGTGGAAAATTGCCTTGTGATCGCGAGTTAAAGCGCAGTCACAAGGGGGGTTGTGATATGAATACCGACCATTAGATGGTGAAGCAGGGATTGGACGGTGGAAGAGCATTGGAGATGGTGGGGTTTTAAGAATGCGGGCTTGATATAATTAATGGTGTTTTAATTGTGTCGGACATGATTCTATTGGTCAGGGTTATGGTTATTAACTAACCCAGATGTTTAATTAATCATGTTATAGTGTGGCGGGGAAGGTTATTAACAAACATCAAATAAGTTTATTAATCCCTATTTTATGTTATGGTTGTGGTTATAACTAACCGGGGGGCGGGGTATATAGTAATGCGGGGATTTTATTTAATTACATAATATGGGGAAAGGGTAAAGTTTATATGGGAATTATATAAGAAATGTCAAAAGTTAATATGAATAAATATAGTGAACAAGCGCTAAGTTAAAATGTTAAAATTTACATTTGCACTTAGGCTAAAGCGAGGAAGGGGTTTTCAAGTGATATTATATATTTCCTAAGTAAAATAGGTTTTTTCACTTAGGTAAACTTTATGGAGTGAAATGAATGATGGATGGATGATTTATGAGCACTTAGGATTTTAGATCATTGGGTTGAGGGTCTGGTCCCTATAGAAGTCAGAGAAATGCTCTGAGCCCCTTTGACTTTCAAAGACCTTAATGCTTAGGGGAAAATTAGTAAAGTGTTTAGGGAAAATGTGAATGGAAGTTAGTTATTTATCCTTGATTTGCTTGAACTGCATCAAGTGAAATGTCTGTGTTGCACTATGTGATAAAAGTAAATATCATCACATTTAAAAGCATTTTTCATCACAAGTATCATTCTGCAACACCATCTACCTACCCTACCTACTTTAACCTGACATTTTTTCTTCTTTATTTGGGTGCACTTAGACTGGCAAACCCTTATCAAATCATCATTTTCTTTTACATGGAAAGCCTACCTAAGTCTACACTTATTACATCCAAGGGCTCAAATTAAACAATTGAGCTCCTTTTAATTTACTCTACCTATCTACTTATCTGCCAAGATTAAACAGTTTGGTTAGATTTTATTCTCTATCTCTAAAACATGAAATTCAAATATGAACTAGCCAAGCTTGAGTTGTTTGACTATTCATAAATTCTGGCAAAAGTTTAACAAGCTGCACACAATTGCTTATTACAGAAAATGAAATAGTAGTGGCACTTGGACTTGAACACTTTCCAGGTCTGTTTTTGTTTTGGGTTCATTTCTTTCACTTTTTTGAACATTTTATTCTTTTTACCCTTTGATTTTTGTTTTAGGGTATACCCTCTTTACATTTTTTTAATTTTTTGATTTTTTGACAATATGGAAAACCTTTGCAACAAGAAAAGGTATGAAGATATTACAGAGCTCATCAAGTCAATCATGAAATATGACACCTATTGATATAGGAGCATAACACATTGAATTTTATGTGTGTTAAATGAGATCATTTATGTGTCAAAAATAGACACAAATCAAAAAGCAACAACATGAAGCATGCACCATCATCAACACACTCTTCATGTACCTAAGATCCCTTTATTCAATTTCAGGCGGATCTAGGACACAATCACTGCTATAGACATATTTGGGCACTGCAACCCCAATATCATATGTCCATAAACCAAGGGCTTCTAAGCCCCTAAAAGTGTTGTTACACATGCTAAAGGAACAAGATCAGTTGATTACATCATCTCCCAGAAGTTCTCCTTGAAAAGCTACTCAGAACTAGTCAAAACTAGACCATACAGACTGCTCAATGTTAAGGGTGCGATGCATCTCACCTACTACATGTAGAAAGTGTGATGCATACTGAAAATCCCTTCTGTAGGGTGCGATGAGCGAGAGCAAACAAATGGAAGAGGTAGTTGGTTAGGTGGAAACCCAAAGAATCTTCTAGAAACTGCCCATTTGACATTTACCTCTCTGAATTCGCCCAGGCACGAGTAAGAGATCATGAAATCTCCAAGTAGAACCAAGAACTATCAGAGAAATGACACTAATCGAAAACCCAGAAGCTGACTCACCCACCTGAAAATATCTATATATGGATCCCTCATCCTAGAGATCCAGAGGTTCGAATTTTGTATCTTGTAAGGAAGTGATGTTGGTTTCTCTGTGGAAGATCATAGTGTTGGGTGACCAAGCTTTTCATGAAGTGAAGAGGGCTTTCATGCTAGGAGGATGGCGCTGAGTCAGATCAATGGGTTGTAATCCTCTCTTCTACTACTTCTATCAATAAAGCTATTTGAATTTTCCTCCATATTCTTGTATATCTCTAAATCTTGTGTTGATATATGAATTTGTATGGTAAATATATATCTTATCCTATATTGTTTATGGTTATATATCTCTATGCTTTGATGGTATTATGCTGCTTTGACTCTACAGCTTTTCTTTGAAGCGGGACAAGTAAGGAAGGAGCAACAATGATCTGTCAAAGGGGAGAGCAAACAAGCAAGGAGCCAAGTGAAAGACTAAGATTGGTACTCTCTGCTTCTCTCTCATCTATTTCTCATAAAGGAAAACACAAGTGACTTTAGTTTTTTGTTTCTAAGATAGCTACCTATCTTAGTGGGACTAGCAGCCCTGAATGGACACTAGTTTTCTCGATAACAAAATGACGACTCCACTGGTGAGTGAATAGCTTGTTTGCTTGTTTCTATTTGTTTGCTTTATAAACTACAGACAGAGCTTGAAGTTGAGCCAGCTAGCCTTCGAACTGCTTTTGCTATGCAACTACAAAGTAGATCAATGCTGCTTCAGTCAATCTCCAGCTTAGTTTATGAACTGAACATCTGACTTGCAAACATCCTAAGTGCCCTAGTGGTAGCTCAAGTAACCTCATTAGATCAGCCCCTATGCTTTGTGTTTACTGTCTATCATTAGCTCAGCCTAAATCCCTGAACTAAGCTACAAACTGTGAGCAAAAACCAAGCCCAGTCTCATCCCTAGACCATTGCACTGTCTCTCATTAGCAATATGGATGCATCACACCTCCCGTGTGTTGCAAGTGAGATGCATCCCTATTTCCCTGTGTTACAGATGTGATGATTAGGTAAGACTGTTTCTGCCTCCAAATTTTGGTTTTCTCTTCATTGTCTTCAGCTTTATTCAGTAGCTTTGTTGTCTATGATTAGTATACCACTGGTGAAACTCCCTTTCTTTGCATTATTCAGCCTCCATTTTATAAAGAATTGTGAATGTTTTTATGTATTTTTTATCATTTACAATTCTTCTTTGTAAACAGTAACTTAATTGAACTGTCATATTTTGATTTGAAAGTGTCACAAGTGTCATTTTCAGTAAAAGAAAAGAATCCTCCTCTTTTTGATAGTCGATTACACTTTTTCCCTTGTATTTGATTTGAATTAATAGTATTTCAAGTGTCGAAAGTAGTTTTCAATTCAAAATCGCAAAGTGTCATCTAAGTCTTCCTTTCGTTTTTAGAAAATAAAATTGTTAGTACTATTGCTTTGAAAGAAAAATAGTTCAGATCTGTACGTAGCATTCTTTTTGTCATTCACACATTAAGAAAGCGGAAAACAAATACATGCATGTGCATTTTCATTTAGACTTCTTGTGAAGATTGATTTAGGATAGTGCATCTTAGTGTGTACTCTCTGCTCTATGTTGAAAGAATCTTGCTTCTCTTTCCTTAGTAGCTGGATTTCCATTGTAAAAAGAAAATAAATGATTGTTTATCATCTTAGATTTCATATTTAGGAATTCTATATCTACATCGCGCGGTGAGCCTTAAAGGAAAACTTCTTAAGAAAGATCAACCATAAAATAAATTTCAATGAACATAAAAATGCTTTGGAACCTAACGCACAACATTTAGAAGCACAGGCTAGAGACGTGTTGCAGCGTCATAAACCCTGGTAACTATCACTTTCATCATAGGTTGGGTGATTCCTCCTCTTTGAGATGAAAAGTGCCAGTACAGACTTGTGCTCCCATTTACCATTGAGTATATATTGGGAGACCACAATAGGCTATATTCTTTATCCTTAAGAAGCCGTGTCTACCACCCTATCGATCACAATGCACTGAACATAACATTTGGGAAGACTGACTGTCATACCATAAAAAGTATTCTGTGGTTTTCCGATTGGTTTGTTAAACCCTCTGTCTATATTTCCATAGCAGCCACTTTCGTTCCTTTTAAGACTCCTTAAAATAAAAGGTCCATCTAAGCACTTGTCACTTCAAGCTCATTAAAAATAGAAGGAGATTAGAGTCATCTTTAGCTTTTTCTCAACTCTTAAAATTTGAAAAAGCAAGTTGTGTCAAAGCATCATAAAATTCATTTTATTCAGAATCACATTTTCCCCTTTGTTATTTTGAGTTCATCGAGTAATCTGCAATCATGGAATAAAGTCAATGAAAACCCCGTCGTTCGTGGAGACTAATGAGTCAACTATCTTTGACTCTAGAAACGAAACCATTCCATGCAAAGCGATCTTTTTTAAGTCAGTTGAAGTCTCTTGGTTTATTCAAAACTTGTGTTTTAACATCCTCAGAGACTCCAGTTACTCCAACTATTTCTGATATCCCTGCCTCTATAGAAGAAGTTCCACAATTATAAGAGGACATTAGAACTAATCCTAGTGTAATGGTAAACACTTCTATTCCTGAACCAGCTCCATCTAGGGCTGATTCGAAAGGTGTTACCCCTCCATCATCTATCGATGCAGAGTCTATACCTTCTTTAGTGCCATAAATATTTTATGGACCTAACAGTCTAGCTCTTCCACCTGGACTGATTGCTATAGAAGAGATTATGGAGGATCTTCCATCCATTACTCCATTGCATTTTGGGACTGGGATCCACCTATATCCTTCTACTTCAGAAATTAGTCTCCCTTCATCACAAGTTCCTGTAGAATCGCTAGGATATCTTTTGGATAGACTCAATATGTATGAACAACCACTGACATCTAGGATTGTGTCATCTGACACAGTAGCAGCAGAACCTCCTGCCGCCAGTCCGACAATGTTCGCTAGCGTACCATCTGTCCCAAATATTTCTCAACCACTAGATGGAGTCCACCTAGGGACTGTCTCGATAGTATCGTCTATTCCTATTTGTTTATCCGAAACCTTATCTGGAATCTCTTATGTTGAATCTCAGCAAATTGATCCTTCGCAACAGTATCAATTTGGGTAGTCCAGTCTTCAAAGGCCAATTTTCCCTTTGAACACTGGATTGTAGCCATATGGGGTGTAGTATGCCTTTCCATTGTTTCCTCCGAGAGAATAACCATATGGGAGTTCACAACAAAATTTGGGTCAGGCTGGAATCACATCCAGTGGTTGGATACCAATATTGCCTCAACAACCAAGAGTTGTATAATCTATACAACCAGATCAACCTGTGTCGAATATTCCCACTACACCGGCTATCGTGACGGTGTCGCAAGTACAAGCGTTGCCTTTTGTATGTCAACCTCAAGTTTCTCAGGTCGTAAAGAAACAGCCTCTTGTGCGACTCAATCACAACCGCCGATTAGTGGATCCTTAACTAAAGCGACCCAAGCTCAAACAGGTACCATAACCCCTCATCTTGGTCAAAAATCCAGTATTGGGCAACAAAAAATTGTCTCACAGCTATGTCTAGTGCAATATCAACAACCACAATTCCAGCAAACTTATCAAGGACCTGAGCAACAAAGCTTTATAGGTAATGGGCAGCCGTATATTCAAAACAGTTACCAACAATCATATCATAATGGTTACGCCCATCAACCTTATCAAAGTTACCAACATTAAATACATTATGCTGGTATGTAAAGACCCACAGCTCAGGCGATTCCATCTTATCTTGGCTATGCTTCACCAAACCTGAATCAACAGATTCCCTTCGTAGCAACTTTAGAGTTACCAAATCTAAATCGGTTAACAAATGATCCAATTGTTTATGCCCCATGGTGGCCAGCGTTCCTCATAAACTTCCATTAAATATCCCTAGATTCAATGGAAATCTAGGTGAAGATCCATCGAATCATGTGATGACCTTTCATCTTTGGTGTTCATCCAACACTCTCAATGATGATTTTATTAGGCTTCACCTTTTTCAGTGAACATTAACTAGTCTGGCAGTGAAATGGTACATCGAATTTCCTAGAGCTTCATTCAATAACTTCAGCAACCTCGCCACAACATTTTTAACCCATTTTCAGTTACCAATAAGGTACGAAACAAGAACAGAGCTTCTTACCAATTTTAAGCAGATGATAGCCACTCTCATATCTGATCATATTCATGAGTGGTGATGCCATCGTTGAATCGTAAAAGAATATGTTCTTGATCAGCTATTAGCTGAATGGTTTATTAAGTCATTGTTACCCTCTATTATAGAAGATGTGACCGAAGGAGGAGTTTTCACTGAAGAGCAAGTCATTGCTCGTGCATAATATCTAGACTTGATCTATACCCAATCTAGCATGCTCTATGAAAAAATCCTTGATGCTCCTAGACCATAGTTTTTCATTCTTCCTCCTCCTAAATCAAACAAAGACTCTCAGGCTAGCGATGGCATGATAGGTATGACCAGCACGAAAACCGCAAAGGCTACATCTAAGAAAGCCCGTACGGTTTATGGTCAAAATGAAAATGAAGAACTTCTTGCCTCGGAGGTTAATGTTGTGTCGACCAACAGAGGCAAAGAATCGAAGCAACTAGGGGGCAAGAAGAAAGGGAAAAGCAAAAAGAAGAAACAATATGATTCGTCTCTTGAAAAATATTCTGCAAACCCTTCTGGACAAAGGTAACCTGGACATCCATGCTTTATATGCAATGAGGATAATTGGATGAAAGATTGTCCACGTAAAGCTAAGGTTAAGAAATTCTTCAAGAACTCAAAAACCTCAGCAGTATTGACTGATTCGTTTCCAAACCCAAAAACCAATCTGGTTGCTAGCAAAAATGCTTCCCCATCCTAAGTGCTTATGTTGTCTATTTTGAAACAAAATGATGATTTGATATGGACAAGGAATAAAAATTATGGGAATCCACAACTATCGAACAACAAGGCTACTGATCAACCTAGTAGTTCAACAAAAACTTCTACTGAAGTTGTGCCACCCATCATTCCTGAGCTAACGATAAAGCCGCCAAAGGGAGTAGTACACAAATCGAAATTTCATCCTCGTGCCAGAGTAGCACAAAATTATAATATAGTAGAGGATTTGGCCCAATCGCCATCCGCTGTGTCGAAACTTGAGGTATTGCAAAATTGCCCCTCCCAAAAGCAGGCTCTATTTTCAGCAATAGGTGGGATTGACCCAATAGATTCCAATCTGTGGCCTTTAATCATAAAGGATATGAACCACAGTTACCAGCTCAACTCGCTTTCCTCATCCAAGTTAAAGCCCTCAACAAAAATGTTCACTGAACAATTGTTGATGAGGGGGCATCTACATGTATTATTTCAATGAGTTGCTAGAAAACATTAGGCTCACCACCCTTGTCACGATTATCAACAACATTAAAAGCATTCGATGGACAGACATAGACCCCTTACGAGATTTTAAGTAACTTGCAAGTTGAACTGGGGGAAAAAATAGTAGAAACTGATGTTGAAGTTATCGATGGAAACCTTGATTACAACATCCTACTAGGAAGGCCCTAGATCTATGCTATGGTTGTTGTTGTGTCAACATACTTTAGAAATATCACGTTTCCTTTTCAAGGAGGAATTACAATCATTGACCAACAAACCTTCCTCCCCAACAGTTCTCAAGTTACGGGTAGCATCATGATGATCCATGGAAGCTCTCAATCTCTTCAAAACATCAGAGTAGGCCTCCTAAAATACCCTACATTGATGGGTACTTTTGCTCTACCACCTCTGAGTAATTGTTAGGTAAACTTGGCTCAGGATAGAGTCAAAGTTGACCAGGTTAAATAGTGATGGTTTTGGGGCACATGGTATTGTGCACCTGTAGTACTATGCACGTGGTATTATATGTAATGGAGCTTATAAAAGGCTAGAAGGACTTCATTGTAATGCAAGACTTGGAGGTGAGTGGTGAAGGCTCACTTGGTCGGATTGGCCAAGGTTTTGGCCAATGCTAATGAAATATTATTAGGTTGGGTTTTTCCCCGGATTTGGGGTTTTCCTAGATAAACATTTGTGCTTATGTGTTTATGGTTGTTGCTGATTATTTTTTTATATATATTCCTCTAGGTAATTATTTATGTTATGCAGTAAATTTCTTAACAAGTGGTGTTAGAGCTAGATATTGGCTTCAAAGGGATTCTTTGATGCCAAGGGTTTATAGTGCCTGATGAGATCAATGCAGCCTTTTAACAGATTTGGGTCTGGAAAAAAAAATGGTGGAACAATCATACGTGGAAGAACCTTGAGGAGAATGTGCGGAAGATAGTGCCATAACTGCCAGGGATCGTAGTGTATTTATGATATCTACCAGTTTGGAACATGCTGACGAATTGTTTGGGATTCATGTGGCTATTTAAAGAAGGTCAGCAGAAGAAAATTATTCATGTAGCTTCGAAAATTGTTCGTTTTCTGCTACGTGAGGCCACAGTGATGGAATCTACGAGGTTCTCATTGAGCTCGTAGTTGGAGAGGTTTGATAGAAGTTTTTGAGCAAATCAAATTGAGAGAGGATGGATCAGAATTGTAGCAGTAATAAACAAAAAAAAATAATGAAGTCAAAATTATTGCATGTAAATGGGCATACTACTGTAAGACTTGGTAAGGCATGTGTACCCCTTGGTGATCACCGGTAAAGTATGGGTTAGACCTAGGTGATAGGGTGGATGTCGTGTTAACAATACCTCGGGTAAAAGCTTTGAGGGGGGTAAGAGCTAGAGTGAGCATGATTGTCTCACTTAATAGGTTTGGCTGGAGTTAGTCAAGGAACCCCAAGTCATGTTTAAAGGGGTAATTGTTAGGTATACTTGGCTCAGCATAGAATCAAAATTAACCAACTTAAATAGTGATGGTTTTGGGGCACATGGTATTGTGCACCCATAGTATTCTGCCCGTGGTATTATATGTAATGGAGCTTATAAAAGGTTGGAAGGACTTCATTGTAATGCATGACCTGGAGGTGAGCGATGAAGGCTCACTTGGTCAGATTGGCTAGGGTTTTGGCCAATGCTAATGAGATCTTATTAGGTTGGGTTTTTCCTCGGATTTGGGGTTTTCCCGGATAAAGATTTGTTTTTATGTGTTTATGGTTGTTACTGATTATTTTTTTATATATATTCCTCTCGGTAGTTATTTATGTTATGAAGTAAATTTCTTAACTATAATCTGGTGGAATTAGCCACGGTGGAGACCTGCAATATGGTATCTTATTAGGTTGGGTTTTTCCCTAGATTTTGGGTTTTCCTGGATAAACATTTGTGTTTATGTGTTTATGGTTATTGCAGATTATTTTTTTTATATATATTCCTCTTGGTAATTATTTATGTTATGCAGTAAATTTGTTAATAGTAATCTAGCAGAAGTAGCCACAGTGGAGACCTACAATATGGTATCTTCTATAGCCTCAAATATTCAGAAGATTTCCGAACATGATGTTAGCATGGATCATCACCAGATATTGCCTCCAAGCCTAATAGAAATATTGTAGAAATCAATTTTCTTGGCTTGGGCGGCAAACCCAAATCAATTCTCATCGAGTGTTTGGATAGATAGTTTGTAGGTTTTAACCCCGTATAGAAATTACCTGCATACGAATTCTAAATCATAGGAAAAATAAAAATGCGAGAGCATAACACATAAAACACATATACCTAGATATTTCCCACTGGATCCCAAAACCAGGACTACCAACTTGATTTTTCATTATATTCCTTTTAATGTTACAATACATATTTATACATGTCGAAGCATCCAATACCATGGACTGAAAACAATCACGTCCAAAACCTTGGACCGAAAACCATAGGTATGTTTGCCCAACCTAATATAGGGTCCAAAAAAAATTTTCCGGGACGCTGCCCCGGACCCCGTAGAGGGGGGCTGCGCACCCCCCTCAAACCCCCTAGACAGGGGGGGCTGCCGGCCCCCCCACTACGCAATCTGCGCAACGAAGGGGGGGCTTCGCATCCCTCTAACCCCCCGGTTCACTACATAGGTTAGTCGTGGAAAGAATATAACACAACCCAACAATATCCCACTTGTTGTTTTCTTTCCACAGGGGCCACAGGAGAGCTTACTCATTTTTCCAGCCCTGAAATGCACATTGTTTCTCTACACCAAGAGAACTTCCCAGAGCTCACAGATTTTGTCAATGCATCTACAGTATTCTTTAAAGTGTCCACCTTTACCAGCAACACCTTTTTGTCTTCTATCATATCCCTCACAAAGTGATACTGAACATCAATGTGCTTTGTCTTTGAATGATATAAGGGGTTCTTTACCAAGAAAATTGCACTTTGGCTGTCACAGTCTATCCTTATAGCTCCCTGTACTAACCCCATACTTGAACACAATCTCTGCAACCAAACTACTTCCTTGCTTGCATGAATGGCTACCATGTATTCTACCTCTGTAGTTCATAGTGCCACTACAGATTGTTTCTTACTCATCCAACTGACTGCACCTCCAAATAGGTTAAACACATACCCACTTCTAGATCTTCTCTGATCCAGATCTCCAGCCCAGTCTGCATCAACAAAGCCACGGATATCCAATACTCTGTCCAATCCTGATCTTCCTTGGTAGCACAAACCATAATCACTAGTGCCACGCAAATACCTGAAAACCCGCTTCACTGCTATCTAGTGCTCTTTCCTTGGTTTTGACATAAACCTGCTCAATACTCCCACTGCATGTGCAATGTTTGGTCTAGTACAGACCATTGCATACATCAAGCTACCGACTGCACTTGCATATGGAACATGGGACATGTCCTCTTCCTCTTCTTGTGTCTTTGGACATTGTTCAGCAGATAACCTCACGCCTATAGGAATAGGAACTTTCATCGGTTTACTATCCTGCATATTAAACCTCTGCAGTATTGTCTCGACATACCTCTGGTTTAACCAGAGCTTCCTCTTTGCCCGATCTCTTTTAATTTCCATGCCCAAAATATAGTTTGCAGCACCGAGATCTTTCATGTCAAATTTGGAGGACAATTGGGTCTTCAAATCCTGGATAATTTCTTTGTCATTTCCAACCAGCAACATATCATCCACATACAAGACCAGATAAATAACACGGTCACCAATTAATTTAAAATACACACAATGATCTGCTTTGCTTCTGGTGAAGCCAAGTCCCCGTATAAATGTATCAAATTTCTGATACCACATCCTTGGTGACTGTTTTAACCCATACAGAGACTTCTTTAACTTGCATACCAGTTCTTTCTACCCTTCACCGCAAAGCCTTCAGGTTGCTTCATGTAGATTTCCTCTTCCAAATCTCCGTGAAGAAATGCTGTCTTCACATCCATCTGTTCTATCTCAAAATCAAAAGCAACAGCAACAGATAAAAGGTAATCTAATAGAAGTTACCTTGGCAACAGGAGAAAAAATATCACCAAAATCAATTCCCGGCACCTGGGAATAACCTTTTGCTACCAACCGAGCTTTGTATTTCTCCACCTTCCCTCTGCATTTGTCTTCTTTTTAACACCCATTTGCTGCCAATGGGTTTCCTTCCAGTTGGCAACTCCACCAGATCCCAAGCCTCATTTTTGTGCAAAGAT
>APFE030196674.1:0-11833 GCA_000404065.3 Pinus taeda
TTTGATGCAAATATTTGATGATCTAGAATGAACTTCAAAATTGTCAAACCTAACACAAACATTGATTCTACAGTAGTTGAATACTTCTTGCCCCATATTAGTGTTTCCCATCAATTTTTTTGATACGAAATTGATGTTAGAAGCTAATGTCATTAAGTTGTTCAATACATTTACCCTCACAATGCGATTCCAAAATAAACCTTTGCATGTATACAGTTTCTTCCAACACATGAAAAATAAGCTATGGCATGTATGATTTCTTAATATATTCAATTAATGATGGCAAGCTCCCAACATCCTTCTTCCTCAATGTGACTAAACAACGATTGAAAATATGATCAATATGGTTATGAGTGTGCCCAAGAAGAAGGAAACCAACCTTTACCTTCTGAAAAATTCTCAATTCCACAAGCATGTTTAGATATCGAAAAAAAATCTGATTTCTGTTTTCATGACACGTGTTGTCCAATTGTAGATACAAAACTTCAGAAAAATTACCAAACCAATGGGAAAGCACATCATGAATTATGGTTATTTTCATATTTGCATCATTATGAATATTTGGAGCTCTGAAGTATGCCCTTTGCAACATTTTCTCATTGAAGACCATACAACTGACCAAGTGAAACTAAATAAAATTTTCCTCCTGTAAATTTTTGGGTGTGTGAACATAGTGTGGTAGAAGTGTTTTCTTCTGGTCCATACCATCATTATCAAAACAAAATATTTATTTGGATTATCATTAAAATTCTTTGAATGCTTGTAAAACCTTTTCCTTTCACTTGTTTACTTTTTGTGATTCTCTTGAAGCGCTTTGACAATGGAATCTACACATATCATAAAACAAATCCATTAATAAGTATGTTTTCATAGTTGATGACTATACGGTTTTAAAAAATAATGTTATGAATGCTTACTTCTTTCTACCCATTGACATTTATCACTTTTTTATTTAAGAGAATCACATGTACTACAAACCCCCATCCTTGTCTTCCTAGGAATACAGACATTGAATAATTCTATCTTCCATATCTTCACAAAATATTGATATGTAATAAATCGACCATTCCCTTGAAAACCATCTGCATATTCTTTGTATAAGTTGTAGATTTATTGTCATGAGAAATTATCTGGAATATTGTGTCTCTATTTGGCTTATACTCTGCATGCTTTGAAAATAAGTCTTTCATCCATGACATTGCAGTATTTGATAATGGCTCAAACTCTCATTTATGACATACTTCTGAAGAAAATGTGGGATCCTTTTCCAATTTTTCTTGGATTCTTGACAAACAAAATTTACCAATTCAATGAAATGTTTTGAAAGTATTTCTACAGATAAATAAAGACCCAATATGATAATCATAACTTGACAATGTAGATTTCATGCACCCTACTGAATACGAATTTTGCAGGTTTTTATTCATTGAGAAATATCTCTTCCTTTCCTCCAATGCAAACTTGAAATCCATATGTTTCAAGCAATCTTTTTGACAACATTCACTTGAAATGACAGCACTGATAGAACTTCTTCTCATGAGATATTCTTCTCTACCCCTTTTATAACTAGAACATCTTAGATTGATAAAAAAATGTCTACTCCTACTCCTCAATACAATATTTGTCTCCGCCATTGAATCATCATCATGTGTATAAGAATTTTCACCATCATTAGGAGGAAATTTACCATCACTATGATCATTTTAAACATACTTAGGAAATTCATCACCATCATTGTTTAAAAAATATTCATTACCATCCTCAGTTGCATGAAATTTTTCATTACCATCATCTCTGCATTTGAAATACTGACTTGGAAGAAATTCTTCATCATCTTCATCTTTCCGTTCATTAGTGTTACCCTCATAGTCCTTAGAATTAGGATTAAATGGAAAATTTAACTCTTTGTATATTGGATGTTCTTCATTATGTGCATTTTTAATGCTTCTCTCATAGTCCATAGGATTAGGACTACGTAGGAAATGTGACTCTTTATTTACTAGAAATTCTGCATCCTACCCTTCGTCATTATTCATCTCATAGTCCTTAGGATTAAGACTAAGTGAAAAATTTGACTCTCTATTTACTAGAAATTATTCATCTTTCCATTTGTCACTACTGCTCTCATATTCCTTAGGATTAGGACTAAGTGGAAAATGTGACTGTCTATTTACTTGAAATTCTTCATCCCACCCTTCGTCACTACTGCTCTCATAGTCCTTAGGATTAAGACTAAGTGGAAAATGTGACTGTCAATTTATTGGAAATTCTTCACCCTGCCCTTCGTCAGTGTTGCTCTCATAGTATTTAGGATTAGGACTAAGTGGAATATTTGACTCTATATTCATAGTGAAAGGATATTCATTATATCCATCAATATGAATAGACTTGTTACGTGATGAAGATATTGATGCTTCACAAAGCGAAAATTAACTATCAAAAAAATCCATGGCTTTCAAACATAAGAGGTTGAATGATACAAATTGAATCTCTCCTAATTATAGTATATAGCTTAAAGAATGGGAATTTTCTGCAAAAGTCTCCTTCAAAAATATTTTGCCGAAAACTTTCCCTCCAAAATTTTCTTCTACAATTTATTGAGAAAATTCTACTAAAGTTTTCTCTTGTAATTAACATTTTAAACTAAATATTTTACCTAAATTAATATGTTACTTAACCTAGATATCATTTACAAGAGATTTGATCTTTTTATTTTATTTTTTATTATATTTTTTATCCCAAATGTAACATAAATTACTCTATCGCCATAATACGAACTATATATTAAGTTTTTATATATAAAAAAATTAATACCACATACAAGAAGTGTTAAAATAATTCCATAATTTCCACTATATAATAAATTTCATTATCACTATTTCTCACATCACATCAAGACTTCTTGAGGTTTCGTTAAAAAACATGGAGAGATTTTGTAGACTAGGTACATTGTCATCAACAACACATTCAACGGCAGGTCTAAATCCACATAGGTTTACTAGTAGTTATGTGTCAGCTACGTTGTTATGCTCACACAGGATACAAGACAAAAAAAACATTCCATTGAAAAACAAAATTAACATTTAATTAACAAAATACAGATTCCTTTTAAAAATTAAAAATTCACGTGAGTCAGGATTACCCGACAACCCCTTTTCAAGCAGGGGGCCACTATTTCACCGGTGGGCATGGTGAGCCCGAACATGGGCATGCCCGCCCATGGCACAATAGGTGTGTAACCCTGTGTCTATGGGAGGGCATGACCGCCCAGGAAAACGAGGCCCCCTGGCCTACCGGGGGTCAATTCTTGCAATCTTCCCCCTGGTCTACTGCAGGCCAATTAGCAGAAACTTCCCCCTAGCTTGTTGAGGGGGCACTTCGACTTGGGTGGGCATGCCCATGGCCGAGCGCGCCCACCCATAGGCACAAGGTATGTGCCTATGGGAGGCTACGTGGCTGTGGGCATGCCCACCCACGACACAGTTTGCGTGTAGCATGTTGGTTGTGTCGTGGGAGGGCACGCCCACATCCTGGTGTACTCTCCCACAAGAACACACCCGGTGTGGTTGTGGTTAGGCGCACCCGGCTGTGCGTGTGCCTGCCCACTGTATAACAGATGTTCAACATGTCTGTTGTTTCGTAGGCATGCTGCATGCCTATTGTGTTGCAAGTAGGCATGCCCATAGCTAGGTGCGCCTGCCCACTAGCACAGCAAGTGAATTGGCTCCTGTCAGGCCACGGGGTAATTCTTGGAATCAACCCCTTCGGAGGCCAGGGGGGAATGAGCCTGCTTGCCTACCAAGGGATTGCTCTGCCCCTGGCAGGTGCAAACGGTCATGATTGTGCCTACCCATGACATAATGGGCATGTAGCTTGCCCGCAACCAATCGGGTATGCTTCACGCCCATTATGCCACGATCAGGCATGCCCACAACTGGGTGTGCCTCGTTGCAGCACAACAAGCATTCAATACACCCATTGTGGCACGGTCAGGCATGCCCACCTGGGGTAGAGTGACCCTCTGGCCTGCCAACGGGTTGATTTCGAAAAACGTCCTCCTAACAAGCAAAGGGACAGATTTTGTCGTAGTCTAGGGGGGCAATTCCTGGAATTTGTCCCCTTGCTTCCTAGGGGCCACTTTCACCCTGGAGGGCATGCTCTCCCATAGGCATAGGCCCAATCGACCCATGACAGGTGAAGGGGGTGCTTTCACCTAGGTTGGCATGCCCACGGCTGGGTGCCCCCACCCACAGGCACAATGGCGCCCTAGTAGGCACGGGAATCAACATCATGCTTGTCAAGGGGCCGATTTTAAGAAAATCAATCCACTACCTATCAAGGAGCCAATTCTCAGAATTGGCCCGTCGCTTGATAAGGGACTGAGGACAAATGTAAAAAAAAAAAAAAAAAAAAAAAAACACAATCCTCTTCAAGAATGAGTTTTTTTTGTACTCTGTTTGAACTAACAACCCAACTTGTCATGGGGGTCGATGTGTATGTTTATGTTTCTTTTCTTTTTTTTTTTTTTTTACTTAAGATATCGGTTTTTTGTAATATATATATATATATAGCAGAAAAATAGCATCAAGAAAGGTTTCTATGAATCTTTCTGGACCAAATACAACTAAAGCTAGAGGTGGATCCTCAAAAGCTACTATTGAAAGAACCCGGTCTGAGCTAATAACTATAAATCTAGCAAGTGCCTCTAAGGATAAGAATTTGGTTTCTTACTCGAAGAAATCACAAGAAATGGAGCGTACAGAACTTGCATGGTTTGTGAAAGATAGAGAATGTGAAAGATAGAGAATGTGAATGTGGTGTTCTCAAACATCGAAGATAAAGACTGATTATTCGAAGGAGAACCCTACTTTTATGCAGCAGTCGGTCTCTATATGTGGCCTTCGATGATGAACTTTGTTCAAGAGCAGGAGACTTTCACATCGGTGCCAGTATGGGTAAGGCTCTATTCTCTACCTCTTGATTATTGGCAAATTGAATCGCTAGCTACCATTGGCAATGAAATAGGTCATTTTGTGAAAGCTTCTGAATCCACAAGAAGAAGGAAATATACCTCCTTTGCAAGGATATGTGTGGAAATGGATCTATCAGGAGCTCTTCCAGATGAAGTTATCTTGGAAGTTTTAGATGAGGAGTGGGTTCAGACAGTGGACTACGAGCATATCCCGTTCAGATGTCGTAGATGCCATGAGCATGGACATTTGTTCAGAGACTACCCTCTCAGTAAAGCAGACAACAAAAGTAAACCTAATACAATGAAGGACACAGAAAGCTTTCATAAAGTAGCAAGTAGAGGAAAAGGCGGAAAAAAAGGGCCAAAGCAACAACATAACAAGGGGTAGAAGGTTAGTCAGAACAATTTTCAAGTCCTAGAAGAGAATGAAGAAATTACGAAAGGAAACCAATCTCAGGAGGAAGTTCGTAATGAAAAAGAGAAAGAAGAAGACAACAACCAAAAACAAGATATTGGTTATCAAAAAGAGATGACGATGAGTCAAACATTTTTTGGATATGGACTAGGAAATGACCCAGAGTAAAATAGATATGGAGGATTATGAACTCCAGGAAATTCTCGATAAGGAAAACCTGGATCTGGAAGGATTCTTGATGCAGGGAACCAAGGGAGGAATAGATTCATTGCCTCAAGAATAATGCAACATAATACAACAATTGTTTTTATGAAAAACTCAGGAAAGAGGGTTGGATAAAGGAAAAAACATTCACAAGTAGGAGCATAGAGGTGTGAAAACTATGAAATCAAGTCCAGGATTAGCTACTAGAAATCTAGGAAAAAAGAGGGGCAGGAAAAAACAGAATGAGCTCTTAATGGAGTGTGGAAAGCTAATGATAGATTCTAGTAAGATGAAAGATCTAACCAGCTACTCCTTTGCAAATCCTTAATTATGAAGTTCATATCTTGGAATATCAGAGGTCTAGGTAGTAAAAGAAAACAAAGAATGCTTAGTAACATAATGGAACTAGCAACATCGGACATAATCTTCATCCAAGAAACAAAATGCTTCATTCAGAAACTAAAACAAATCCATCGCAAATGGCTTAATAGATTTGAATTTCTAGAAGTTAAATCAGATAACACAGTGGGGGGTATCCTCACTCTTTGGAACCCCCAAAAAGTTAGCATAATAGATGCGGAGGCATCAAGAAATTATTTATCAGTAATTATTCAACCAGTGGGGGTTTCAGATACCTTCCTAGTCACACTTGTTTATGGTCCTCAAAGAATAGATGAGAAACTCAGATTTCTAGACTCCGTGGTGGATCTTAAGAGCAGACATGAAGGAATACCTTGGGTCATGGGAGGAGATTTTAACATGATTAAATATCTTTCGGAAAAAGAAGGAGGTACCAGATTGCTAAGTAAAGACTCCATAACATTCCAAACCTTCACAGATAATATGAAAGTAGTTGACTCAGAAATGCACAATGAAATTTTTACTTCGAACAACAAGAGAGGAGGTGAGGCACAGGTCACCTCCAAGTTAGATAGATTTTTGATCTTAGAGGAGCTTATGCTCATAGATAGAGAAATAACAGCTGGAGTTATCCCCTCCGGAGGCTCTGATCACTGGCCGATTCAATTAGAAATCAAGGGGATCGATTCTCCGAGGAATAGACCCTTCAGATTTGAGAATATCTAGCTATCGCACCTATATTTCATCAACGACATTGAAAAATGGTGGTCCGAAGATTTGCAGATCTAGGGCACAAATATGTTCCTCTGCATAAAAGACTGAAGCACATTAAACTTAGACTCAAAGAATGGAACAAGAAGGATTTTGGTAAGATTTTTGTGGAAAAAAAATCAATGGAAACCAAACTAAAGGAACTCAACCAGGCACTGATCACAAATGGTTTTTATAAAGTCAAAAGTGAGCAAGCTGACAAACACCATCAAGAATGGGAGAAATTATGCAAAGAAGAGGAAATATTTTGGAGACAAAATTCTAGAGTTCAATGGCTCAAAGAAGGTGAACGTAATACTAGATTTTTCCATAGATCTACCATTCCTATTAGAGCTCACAATAGAATCTCTTCGATATTGAATGAGTATGGGGAGCTTCAGACCTCTCATAAGAATATCGAAGCTGTGTTGGTACAACATTTCAGAGGCATCACTAAGGAAAATAATTCGGACAAAAGGAAATGCATCAAGGATATTACAAGACATATCCCTAAGCTAGTCTCTAGAGAGGACAATTTTAACTTCAATAAACTAGTAATTGAAGAGGAAGTTAGTGAGGTTCTTAAAGAGATGCAGAATGGCAAAGCTGCAGGACCGAATTGTTTCAATGTAGATTTTTTTAAGGCCTACTGGAATATTTTCAAACAGGATATTCTGAATGTTGTGGAGGACTCCAGAAGAAACAAGACTATTCTAAAAGCCCTCAAAACCTCCTTCATTTCCCTGATCCCCAAACAAGATTCAGCCCTGACTGCTGATAAGTACAGACCCATTGCTTTATGCAATGTGGTATACAAAATTATATCCAAGGTATTGGCTAGCAGACTCAAACATCTACTTCCTTCTTTAATTTTAGGGGAACAATTTAGTTATGTGGAAGGCAGACAAATACTAAATAACATTATTCAAGCCCACGAGGTAGTTCACATCCTAGCCAGCAAGAGGTAGGCTAGTATGATCATACAATTGGATATTGACAAAGCATATGACAAGGTGAATTGGATTTATATCAAGAAGGTCCTTACTGCTTTTGGGTTCGATCACAACTGCGTCAGTCAGGTTATGTCTTTGGTAACTTCTTCCAGCTTTTTGATTTTGGTGAATGGCTCGCCCTCGGAGATCTTTACTCCTTCTAGAGGCCTCAGGCAGGGAGAACCACTCTCTCCCTTTCTCTTTATCCTTATGATGGAAGGACTGGGTAGGTCCATTAAACAGGCCAAGGTATTGGGCAAGATTAAGGGCCTTCAATTAAAGGAGAACGATCAGGCAGTGATTCACCAACAATTTGTGGATGACACCATGCTGCAAGGAATTCCCACAGTCAAAGAAGCTTCAGCTTACAAAAAAATCCTGAATGACTTTGCCTTGTCTACACTTATGGAAGTTAATCTCTCTAAATCAAAAATATTCTTCTTAAATACTAACATTGCAATTCAGAGAAATATGTCAAGAATTCTGGGCTTTCAAAGGGATTCCATCCCTTCAAAGTATATGGGAATTCCCCTCACAGCCAGACCTATGCACAAAAGTATCTGGGAACCGGTGCTCATTAAGATGCAAGACAAAGTCAAAAAATGGACTATCAGTAGGTTGGTTCTGACAAAGGACATTCTTCAATCAATCCCTGTTTTCATATTATCAGCCCTTCCAGCTCCCGAAGGTGTCTTACAGCAATTCAGGAATATCTAGAGAGACTTCCTTTAGGGCAAGGAGGAAACAAGGAAGAAATGGGCACTTGTTTCTTGGGATAAAATCTGTAAACCCAAGAGCCATGGGGGTCTAGGCTTAGATGATCAGGAGATTCTTAGTAAAGTTTTAGGAGCCAAGCTTTGGTGGTGATGGGTTAAAGAGCCAGAAGCTCAATGGGCTAAGAGCTAGAAAGAAAAATATGCGAGCTCCTGGAAAACAAGTGATCTTATAAGAATGTCTGGAAACATAAAGGGCTCTTACATCTCGAATAAAGCCTGGGAAAACAGAAGCCTTGTACAAAAAAATAGTTTCTGGGAAATCAGAGCAGGAGATCTAGCACTCTTCTGGGAAGACAAATGGCAACAAGAACCAACATTGTTAAGAGAGGACTTTATGAACCTCAAGCAGGAAACAGAATCCCAAGGATTAAACAAAACAAAGCATTTCTAGGATCTTCCTCATAACTCGGGAAAGTGGAGAAGCTAGAGAAGCATAGACTACAGAGATGACAACCCCATAAAAATAAAAGCAGAGGCACTCATGGCCATGTGAAAACAAACGAAGATCTTGGTAACAGAGGGGCAAGATCAGTTAAGATGGGGCCTCAATAAAGAAGGCACCTTTAATCTTAAGGAAGCAAAAAGAATTATCCTGAACCTTGATTCCTGTGTTTCGGAGAAATCCTGGAAACAACTTTGGAGTCATCAAGGGTGGATGAAGATCAAGATTTTCATGTGGTTGGTACATCACAAGAAAATCTTAACTTGGGACAATATTAGGAAAATGGGTGTTATGGGTCCTTCTAGATGTTTGTTATGTGAATCTCAAGAGGAGACAATGGAGCATATTCTCAACAATTGCACTTACACCACCTGGTTGTGGGATTATTTTGCCACCATTTTTCGATAGACAGACAGAGATAAAGGAAGTATCATTAATACCATAACAAGTGGAGAAGAAACTTGACGGAGAATGAGCTTCTTAATTTGGCCTGGGCATTTATGCCAAGCTTCATTATCTGGAACGTTTGGAAAGAAAGGAACAAAAGAATTTTCAAGGATGAAAAAGCTATTCCTCTTCGCCTGTTGGATCTAATCTTGAAACAGATTAAGGAGATAGTTAGTACCACTATTTGCAATTACCCCAAGAATCCTCCCATGGTTACTGAGTTGAGAACTCTTAGGCAACTCGAAATACAAGAGATCATTCCCCAAGGACTAAATAGGAAGGAAATAGCTTTAGAAACGGAAAAGGAGTTCTGGCATCCTCAACCAAAAGGTTATTTGAAATGCAATATTGATGGTGCTTCAAAATGCAACCACAAAATAGTTGGTTATGGAGGGGTGTTAAGAGATGAAGCAGGAAACATCATATTCATCTTCCACTGCCATTTTGGTAAAACTTCCAACAATATGGATGAATTAATGGCACTGGAACAATGTCTAGAGAATCTGAAACTGGAACATAGCTCAAATGTCATTATAGAAGCAGACTCAGAGATCACCATAAACTCTCTAAAGAGAATCAGTTGCGGAACAACGTCAAAGAAAGTCTCAAAACACTGGAGACTAATCCAAGTTTACCAAAGAATTCAAAAACATCTCCAGAGTCTTCGAACTATTAGTTTCAACCATGTTCGATGAAATGCAAATAAACTAGTGGATATGCTGGCCAACCAAGGAGTGATTAATTCAAAATGTAGGATTGAGATGAAGTGGCAGGAGATGCCTCAGAGTAGATTAAAATCTCTCTGCAATGAGCAAGCGGTAGAGAAAAGAGAAACTTTTAGATACCGGGCTAGAGTGAAAGGCACGGAATGAAGTTTTCCCAGTAAGTTCGATCACAGTACTCCGGTATGTACCTTGGAGAAGGGAAAGCAAAGATTGGGCACAAAGCACCCCAGTGTAAGTGGACCAGTCTCCTCTTTTTTCGGACTGCAACACAGGGGTCAATTTTCAGTCAGCTACAGTCTCCATGGCAAGTTGTGAAGTGAGCTTGCGCGGGAAGGGCAGTTGGATTTTTCCGACAATGGAAATTTACCTGCAATCCACTTGTGGAACAGAAAACTAGGCACAAAGCAGTTTCCAGGTGATCACATGGCTCCTGAGCGGGAAGTGGTATTGTAGATTTACTAGCGATTCCATTAGGCTTCCAACACATGGCAGGTAGGTAGTAAGGAATACCACCCTCCATCGTGCACTAATGATCGGTCATCCTGGTAGTACGATATTTCTATGGGCCGCTGGATTTCACCATATGAATCGTTGATTAGAAATGACCGTGTTGTTTTATGGGGCCAGGTCTTTGATCCACGAGTCTTATCAGGGCTTTTTTTCCCTCATCCGTTGATTGGCACACGAAATGAGGAAGGTGGCAATTGTTGTAGCTCTTCGGGACAGTGGCGTGGGGGAGTTAGCAGAGTTTTCCATTTGGTTGGAGAATCCTATAGTTCAACTTAATGTATTATTTGAGAGGTTAGCATTGAATGTTGTAGAGGTGAGGGTCATGTATATGGCAAAATGCCCTTGGTATTTCCTGAGTCCATGAAGAAGAAAGGTTTTTTGTATATGCTGTAACATTATTTTTGGTTCAATGAAACAGAAGGTTCGTCTCTTGCTTTAGCAAAAAAGAAAATGACACTATAAATAATTGATCAATTTTATAAATATAATATTCTTAATTAAAAGCAAAACCCATTGAAATTACTTTCTATCTTTGAATTAAATAATTTTGATTAATCAACACCTTGGGTGGTTTTAGTGTCCACAAGTGCTTTAATAGTTATTTTAATGTTATTATAAAAAATAAAGAAAACTTATAATCGAAATGGTCTTTTAGTTACATTTTTTTCTAGTTAATATTTACAAAAATTTAGTATAAATTTTTAAAAAGCTGAGTTTTATTTTTCTAATATGTAGAATTTGAGTGCCCTAGAAGTTTTTCACGGTGCCAAATCCATTTATCCATTCCAAGTTGTATTTTAAACAACAAAAAATTACATTATTACTTGAATTTGTATACCCAGTAAAATATTTATATAAAATAGGAAAATTTCATTTAATCTTATAGTCTATAATTTGTAATTAAAATAATTTAATTGAATTTAAGTAAGAAAATGCATAGTAAAATTAAGCTATTATTTTGTTTAATTATAATTAGGAAATCAATCAGTTACAAAAATGGCTCATTATTGAATTATTTATTATAATTTACCTATATTTTATTATTATATATATTTTTTTAAATATATATTTTGGAATTTAATTTAAAATGTTATTTATCTAATCATAACATGGAAGCCAAGAGGCTTCCTAAAATTTCTTCTAACTTTAGTCAAAAAACCCCACCTTCGCCTCAAGCATGGGTGGTATAAGGATGCCCAGTCTTGGCTCAACCATTAGGGGGTAAACCAAGAGATTTTCG
>APFE030196677.1:0-10437 GCA_000404065.3 Pinus taeda
CTGTTCTTTACAAGAATTCAACAAATTTCTGATACGTTTCATCCAAAATGTGAGGGAAGGTGGTCCAAAAGAAGACTTTTGTTGTACCCTATTTAAAATCATCTTTGACTCACCAAAAACATATAAGTTCTTTTTTGCTAGCCAATGAGAAGATAGAAGAGCCCCAAAGAGCTATAAGCTCTGCTCTATTGTTAGACCCAAAGTCACCATTCCACCATAAATAAAAATAGCTACATGTCTTTAGAACTAAAAAAAGCCCCACCGCCACAAGCCCTATAAGTGTATGCCCCCATAAAAACATACAACTAGATGATTAGTCCATACTTCCTTGTGTTGAAAGGACTAAAAAAGCCCCACTGCCACAGACCCTATAAGTATATGCCCCATCAAAACATGCAACTGGATAATTAGTCCATACCTCCTTGTGTTGAAAGGGTCTTAAAAAGGTCTTAAAGGAGTCTTCTCCGACATAGGACCAATATCCAAAGTCAAAGAGCCGAGATATTTCATTGTTGATATCACATATATTTCACTTAATTTTATTGATATGTTTGGCCTTAGAAACCTTCAACATACTTTCCTAACTGGCTATGTCTTCAAGAGAGATCATTGAAGGCTGTGATACTCGCAACTTGGTGCAAAAACAATATAGAGCTTCGTTGGTACTTCATGCATTATCTATATGTTAGCATACAATAAATTTATTTTATGGACATATAATAACATTTAAGAAGCCTCCATTGGAGTCTTCGGCTACCGTTGGAGCAATCAATTCATAAAATAATCTCCTCCCTAAATTTTAAATTAGTATCCATACTACCATTGTGACTTCAATAATTTGTCTCTTAATTTGAATGGATCTACGTGGGTTCAACAATTATGTCAACCTCTTCATCATAATGTGATCCAATTCCCAAGATGAATGCAATAAAGTGAGGAGTCACTCATGAAATATTTAAAGCCTATTTCCAGAGAAAATTCCAAATCGTGACAGATGCATGAACAAATGCCAAAGGCAGAAACTATACCATATATAGCCAATACCCAGTCTCAAATTGGAAGAGATATTTTAATACTATGGTGAATTAGAAGTGTAAAACATAACAAAGGGGATTCTGAGTTTTGTCCCAAAAATTCCAACAGGGGATTCTGAGTTCAGTCTCAAAAATTGCAACAGCCTGTAGAGAGTGATTATATTGACGACTCGATTTACGATGGATTGTCTACAACTTCCTTTTTTTTATAAGAGAACAAAACGATCTTACTTTTTTTTATAAGAGAAAAAAAACATCAAACATTTTCTTGAAATCATATCTCATGACCTTGCATCTCTATGTCACATATAAAGTCTCAAAGAAACTCAGAAAGTAAAGAAACTTTTACTACTACAACTCTGTGTTCTTCCAACTGTTCTGAAATACTATATCAACTTACAAAAAACTTTTCTTTAGAGCAGATTTTCTAGATTGTTCTAAATATTCATCTTTTTTATAAGAGAAAAAAATGATCTTACATTTTTTTATAAGAGAAAAAACCATCAAACATTTTCTAGAAATCATATCTCATGACCTTGCATCTCTGTGTCACATATAAAGTCTCAAAAAACTCAGAAAGTAGAGAAACTTTTACTACTCCAACTTTGTGTTCTTCTACCTGTTCTGAAATACTATATCAACTTACAAAAAACTTTTCTTTAGAGCCTATTCTTCACAACAGATTTTCTAGACTGTTCTGAATATTCATCTTGAAGATATGAAAAATACATGACAGGTACAAACAATTACAAAAAAAACAGCGAGATTGCAAAGAACAACCCTGTACATACCATTAGAAATGGATACTCCCCGAGCTGTAGAGAGTATCATTAATGTGGGGTTGGTAGAAGAGCTTTCTAGGCAAGCAGTAGCATCCCATATTTGATAATCGATCTGCCTCTTGATTCTGTTCTTTATAGGAATTCAACAAATTTCTGATAAGTTTCATCCAAAATGTGAGGTAAGGTGGTCCAAAAGAAGACTTTTGTTGTACTCAATCTAAAATCACCTTTGAGTCACTCATTTTAGGATCATGGTTTGGAGAGATATTGGCATGCAAAACGTCCATCACCACCACGAGGGTAGAATCCTCTAGAAGATGATTCGTTACCCGATGCGTAGACTATCTTCAAAATTTGGGCAGTAGTGCATGCATATGCAACAAAGTATTTATCGCTTGCAAGAATGTATCCTGGAATCAATCCTTGGTCGGCAATTCTTGTGTGTCCTAGAGTATTCCTCAAATTGGAGAGCCGCAATGTGAAATCTGAGACTTTGTATGGGTATGGCACCACCCAGTCATCCTTTTGTTTAAACAATAAAACACGGATAACCGCGTCCTGTCCCGATTCCACTCCAAGAAGCCATACTACCAAATGTATATTCGTAGAATATGCAACAAAACAAATACAACAATAGGATTTCAGATAATAATTATTTGACTTCGCTTATGCTTGTCCGATTCCAGAATTTTCCATCCTTAATTGACCTAGATTCTAGAATATGGCTTAAATCTGTCAAATTCCAAAATATCCAGAAAAAATCTAACAATATTTTATATCTCTTCATTCGTTGGTAATGCAAAACAAAACGTAGCAGTGATTTACCCACTTGGCAGTGGGGTGTTTAAGCTAAGCATTAGCGCCAACATAGATAGTGAGTCCGACATAGGGAATCAAATAACTTGCAAGTAGATAATTGAGAATATTAGCGTATGGATTAAAAGGAGGCGACAAAATGGTATTCAATGCAACGTTGATGGTTTTGGAAAAATTTGAAGCACTCAGATCAGTTGGGGTCTAGGAAATCCGGGCACAGTTTGCTTCAAATCCCTGCGTTGGATACATTGAAGAATTAGTACAAATATTATGTTTTTATAGATACTAATTTAATGTAAAATTTATAGCGGTAGTAGTTGGAATCCATCTGGGTCAACAAGATCCATCTAGATAACAATTCCTCTGGATTAAAAATAAATAAAAATAGCAATTCTGAGAGCAAACTATAATAACAGAGGCACTCATGAGATTACCTGAGGTGACCAACTTCCTGGTCAACAAATTCCTTGATGACCTCTAGGAGGAATGGATCGAGGTTAGCCTTTTGTTCGCCTATGGGAGGTGGTCCACCGCTTACGAGCTCTGGTGCAACCTTATCCAGTCCATAACCAAAGACTGACCATAGGAAAAACTCAACTTCCAAGTATTCTAGATTTATAGGAAATTCAGGTCAGTCTACATCCCCTCCTTTAACTAGCACAGGGGTGGAATTTAATCAAACTTACCTGCAACCATTCAGATTTCTTATGAACGGTTTCATGGATAACATAAATATTTAGCACTTGGAATTAATGCAATCTACACGTCTAGGATATAAGATAGAGCATAAATGATTGAAAGAACTTATGAAACATAACCAGAAGTGTCACCTTCTTCTCCATTGAATTGTCATATCATCAATTAGGTCTTGCATCCATCCATTTAACAATTACAAGTAAATACATGAAATAACCATGACATGAACCAGTCATTTAACCATGCTTATAACCAGTGTTAAACCATATAAATATCAGAGATATGATAGCCATTAAATCCATATATAAGAAAGTACAAAACTAAGAGAACTTAGCTTTTATTAATCATAGGCAAATCCGACTAGGTTCAGGACTTCCACGTACCACCCAACCATAGACATGGTTGAACCAAATATCTCTTTCATCCAATCACCCCCATGACATATCCCAAGCATGAATGTGCAATCTCATAGAAAAACCAATCCAAGAAAAACCAAGGGAATCCAGAGGTTAAACCACCTCCACTGTCATCAAACCGCGATCACACCAAAATCGGTGCTCTGATCATAACCTAACCGAACTTGGAATGCCATCCGGAATCCATCACTATTCTTGAGGGATTTTCCATATCCTTGTCTCTCAGTCTTTACCGTAATTAAATCTTGGATCATTAGGCCCTGAACTGAGACCAGTCTCTCAGGATTTACTGTAATCCAAACTTGGATCACTAAGCCCTAAAGTGAGATTTCTCCCTCAGGATTTACCATGTGTCCTGCCAAAACTGGTCAAGGGATTCCTAGGCCTTTGGGAATGAAACTTGAGACCACCTTCACCCCAGATTTTGAAATCCATCTGGAAAACCAAAGCTCAAAACCAAGATAAACATCCCAACATACCATGGCATCCAAAAAAAGGCAAGGCTAAGATGAAAACCATTTTCATAACCCAACAAAATCATGCAACCGACAACAAGAGAAACATACACCAACATGAAAATCCATGCATGTTCAAACCAGCTAGGAAATCACACATGCAAAAGGTTACCTATAAGTATTCCTGCTGAAGTTGCTTGATCATGCCTTCCTTTCCTTGAGAGAGAGAGAAAATAATGAGAGAGCTCCAAAATTGAACTGACAAAAGTTTAGAAAAAGTTTTCCCACTAATCCTCATAAGCCTTTTTATTAATGAGGCCTCTAATTTCTTCATTTTCCATTATTTTCCTTAATTTCATCCTCACATGCAACCTCTGACCTTTCACCTTACTTTTCTCCTAATTTCCTTTATTTCATAAATAAATTTGCCAAAAATGCTTTTTTTTTCCTTTTAATGCCTTTGCCTTATCCTTTGCCAATTTTCCTTAGCCAAAACACACATTCAGTGATGCCCACTAGGATATCTTTTCCCAACATTGAGCTTGGAATAAGTGTCCCTTAACCGTGGTCTTATTTTGCCTTTATTAACTTTTATTACATGAACTTTTCACCAGGGTTGTTACATGTGACCTTTGATGAGAATGTTTCCTATTGGAAATCTAAGGAGTTCCCATGGACTCTAGTGATGAGGAAGAACACGAAGCTCCCATGTAAGAAGGTTCAAGTCCATCCAATCCTTCAAAACATCTCATAGATCATTAAGAAGAGCTAGAAGGGCCTAGCGAACTAGTGGACCTAGTTGTTGTTCCTGAAATCGGGAAGAGACCAACTTGGCTTAGATCTACCTTGTAGGAAGAAAAAGGACATGCAACAACATGTGGCATCTTCAGGGAAAGAAAGAGACTGGATAGGTATTCTAGAAATGCAACATTGATGAATAATCCCATTGATTTTGAACCTTCCACCACCTGTGAAGAAGCAACTAGCCATAAAGTTTGTAAGGATGCAATGTTAGAAGAATACCAATCAATTATGAAAAATAATGTATGGGAAATTGTGCCTAGACCTAAAGGAAGTGAGTGGTAACCTCCAAATAGATATATAAGATGAAGCATGTAGTGGATGAAAATATTTACAAATAAAAAGCGAGAATCATGGCTAGAGGGTTCTCCCAAAAAGAGGGAGAGGATTACGATGAGACTTAATTTTCTCCAGTTTCCAAGTACACTACTATTAGATCTATTATTTCTATTTCTTCTTATATGGGTTGGAATTTACATCAGATGGATGTAAATATTGATTTCCTCAATGTGTGATTGAGGAAGAAGTGTAAATAGAACAAGCTCAAGGTGTTTAGGTTCATGGAAAAGAGTCTCACATTTACATATTGAAGAAATCCTTATATGGCCTAAAGAAAACACCTAAATCCTAGTATTCTTAAATTGATAGATACCTAACAAGACTCAATTTCTCCAAAATTGATGTTGATCCAAATTTATATATCAAGGTTGAGAAGAATGAACCTATAATTTTATTATTGTATGTTGATGACTTATTTCTGACAAGTGTAGAGCATCTCATTATTTGATGTAAGAGAGAGTTATCTTATAAATTCAAACTAAATGATATTTGTTTGATGCACTACTATTTGGGGCTAGAAGTATGGCATAATCCTAGTGAAATATTCCTTGGTCAAGGAAAGTATATTATCAATATCATGTGGAAGCTTAGAATGATGGATTGTAAATCGTTGACAACTCCCATAGTGACAAATATAAGAAAGTTGAGAGACTCTGAGTCGTATCTAGTAGATCCATCCATGTACTGGAAGTTGATTGGCTCACTGATGTATTTGTGTAATACCAAGCCAACCATTTTCTTTATAGTGAACACCTTCAACCAGTTCCAAATGGAACCAATATATGATCATTGGATTGTAGCAAAGCATGTATTGAGATATTTGTGTGGTATAGTTGATTATAGTGGTTTAAGATATGTCTCAAATAGTGATATACAAGTACAGGGATATACAAATGCAGATGGAACAGGGAAGACAGAAAGAGTACATCCAAAGGTTGCTTTAGTTTGCGCTTCACCATGATTTCGTGGATGAGCAAGAAGAAAACATATGTTGCAGTCAACGCTGTCGAGGAAGAGTATATTGTAGCTAATTTAGCAATTTGTGAAGTAGTGTGGCTTCAGAAGTTACTTGAAATTCTATTTAATAAGGCGTTGGAACTGAACGTGATATATTGTGACAATTTGAAATATGTAAAGATTACAGAAAAATCCAGTTTTCCATGACAATTCAAAGCACATCGAGATCAAGTACCACTTCATCTATGACATGGTGTAGAAGGGAGTAGTGAAGCTCCAATATATTTCTGCTCATGATCATATTGCATATATTCTTACAAAGACTCTGTCCATAGCGAAGCTTGTATACTTCAAGGACAACTTGGATTTGTTGAGAATACCTCTCTGGGTGAGGAGCGTTGATGAGATAGTGCCATGGACTAACATTCTCCCCATGTCAAGTATATTGACTCGATTTATGGAAAATGGTATGGCAAAGGACTGTGATTCTTCCCGTGTCAAGTATGTTGACCCGAATTAAGAAGATTGGTCCTCAAGCATCACGCCCATTTATCATTAGGCCCTGAATTAATCAGATAGAGTGTGGCCTTTAGAGATTCACTATGTTTCAAATATACTGACCCGAATGATGGTGAACCAAGACTGGTCTGTATACCATGTGTTAGATAGACCTAAATTATGGTCACTAGCTGATGTTGTTGATTTACCATGTTTCAAAGATATTTGACCAAAGTATGGTAATTGATTGATGTTATCGCTTCACCATCTGTCACAATTTGTTGATCCAATTATGGTGATTGAATAATCATGATGATTTGATATAACATTTTCTTTGAGAAATTTGTCAACAAAGGAACATTTGTCTAGTCATTATGAATACCTCCTTAGTTAAGAGGGAGTGTTGAATTTTGTAGTTATGGCTGATCTTCATAGCTTATATTGTTTCCCTTGAAATACATAATGATTTTGTAAGACATGTTCTTCATGTCATTTTCATTTGTTTAGCCCATGAAAGAATTAATATAAGACATGTTCTTCATGTTAGTATCACAAGAGAAAATTTCAAAATTTGAATTTTGAATGTTTGTCTCCAAACTTGTCAAGTCGGCCCTCCCTCAAGTCAAGTCAGCGCCAATGAAGGGACACACACATTCCAGAAGTGTAATTACTTAATGATAAACATGAATTGCTAAAAGAATATCTACATCATTAGAAGTAATTATGGATATTTTGGAAACTAGTGTTTGTATTTATTGCACTTCAAAATTCAACATATATAATATATACATAGTTTCCATTGAAACCTTTTACTCAACATGACCATCAAAGTGTTCTAATTCAATTGTTTTTTAAATCAGAACACTTCGATGGTCATGTTGAGTAAAACATTTTATTGCCAACTATGTATATATTATATAAAGAAATTAGAATATTTTACTCAAAATAAACATTGAAGTATTTTTTTATAGCCTACATTTTACACATTAATATTTTCCAAAGTACACAATTCTTTCATATTATTATTATTATTATTGAATTCCACATATCAATTTCATATTAAAAATTGAATGAATGGCAAATATCCCTCTTATTAGGAAGAAATCAAAATTTTTTTTTTTCAAATGTTTGTTCTTAAAATTATCTTATTTAATATATATATATAACATTGAAATATTTTATTTAACATAAAGATTGAAATATTGTTCTTATAATCTATATTTTACACACACAACATATCATTTGTATTATTATTCATTTTTTTTTATGCTACATATCAACTTCAATATTAAAAATTGAATAAATGATAGATCTCTTCTTATTTTGAAACACTTTTTCACTTGGTATACATCACATATATATATAAAAGTTGATATAAGATATATTAATAAAATAGATATTCAAAAAAATTATTAAATGTTTATACTGAAATATTTTTTAAAAGTAAAATAATTATACATAAAAGTGAAAATATATGACTCTTTTATTTTTAATTATTAAATATTTATATTGAAACATTTTTTTAAAGTAAATGAGATATACATCTTTCTTAGACTTGAAAGGGAAAAAAAAATGGTTGTTTTATTTTTAATTGTAAAGTCTATATAAATTATGTTAATATGGACATTGAAATATCTTTTTATGTTATATATATATATATATAAAGAGAGAGAGAGAGAGAGCTCTATATTAATAATGACTAAAAGATTTACAGATTTACATAATTTTTCCTACTAGATTGTAATATCAAGTGAATATCAATAATAGATTGAGATGATTTTTTATTACGCTTTTAATTAAAACCCACCATATATTTATCTTAACTTGGGATCTATCAAGTTCTTTGAAATAACTTGAAATCTATCAATCAAGTTCCTTGAAAGATCAAACATTTGGTTGCAAAGCTTAAATAGATTTGAACTCTCAATACTTCATAAACTTAAGATGAAACTACAATTCTCCATATATATAACTTATCAAATCCATATTTAAGATGGAAAAAAATACAATTTTTTTCGTAATATTAAACAACATACCAATATAAATATAGGTGTGCCTCCATCTTAAACATGAAAGGATAATGAAATTTATTGATAATGAATACCATTTAAACAAACTTGAATGTAATTTTTATAAATAATAATGAAACTTGAAAGCGCTCCCCATATGTGGTTAAAAATATATAATTTTAGCATTTAAATTTAACCATATTTAATTAGACACAAAAGTAAAAATATTTAACATATTATAGAACTTTATATCAATTCATAATTTTTAATTGCGAGTGGCATGATAATAATCAATTCAAGTAATTTTTTCATCAGTAACAACTGTGTAAAAATGGATTGAAAATATAAATTTAACTCTCACTACACCGATGCTTAGAGTGTCAAGATCATAGCTCCACAGAAAACCCTCTATGCAATGGATGCTTCCCCAACAAAGACCAATCTTAAAGCACACTTAGATTCGAGTGTTTGCTTCAATGACATTAACTAACGCTGCAATTTGATCCAGGGTGCTTCATAAAACCATGGATATCACAGAGCTTTACCAGAGTCACCCATTGTCAATTCTTCAACATCATTGTTAGATTGATGTCACGCGGAATGAGTCGATCTTGCGGACAAGATAGACCTTCCTAGAATCTAATGAAGACCTAATGACAAACAAACCAACCAGACACTATCTTTCTCTAAATGCGCTTTATAAATAATGGCAAACAAATGTGTTTAAGGCCTACCTCATGTCCAAAGCAAGTTTGGGGATGCCTTCGCTCCTTTGATCCAAGTAAGTTCCTTTGTCGCAAACCTGTAAACACAAACAAGGCAAATGATTAAATAGCACTTGAATAACCAGTATTATAAAACATTGTTTAGAGAAATTTTCGGCGAAATCACATAGATACTCTTTTGTCGACGCGTTTCGAACCAACCAGTGTGGTTCATCGTCAGGACAAGTTGCAGAACCAATCCAGCATAGCTTGTTAAATAGTATGTGCAGAGACTCCAACAGCTATATTTCCAACAGCTAATTTTGACCTAATGACCCGAGTCAAACCAAAATATTCTAGATATATTTAATTACTATAATTCCTAGAAATTAGTTAAAATAGATAAATAAAATTATTTATTTGTTAATTTAACTAAATATACATGTATATATATGTAATTAATTTATTTCGCCGAAAATTTCTCTAAACAATGTTATGGATCACAGAAGCCTAAATTCCTTAATTATAAAACATATTTAACATGAAAGTCAAGGAGTCCATGAAACAAATAACATAAGATACTTGTTGAGAAAAATGAGCTTGATTGTATTTATTCAAAAGAGAAGAACCTTACAACCTTTGCCTTGACGCTGTACAAGCTCCTCCCAGGGTCCAACAAGAAGTCTCCTCTACTTTGACAAGCTTCACTCACTCCCTAATGAAGCCAAAAAGGTATGTAATCTCTCCTCTTAAGCTCAAATAGGGAGTCTTGATTTCACTAGCATTTACCCTCAAAAGTTCAGCTTCTAATCTCCCTGGCCACTGACCCAATGCCTCAATTTATAGTGCAATGGAGATCAGTTACCAACTCCTCCTTCAAAGGGATATAGTCCTCCTTCAAAGGGATAGCTCCTCTCAACAAGGGATTAG
>APFE030196680.1:20851-43341 GCA_000404065.3 Pinus taeda
AAGCAAACATGGGAGTGCATGGGAAGGCCTACACTGCAATGGTCTCCTATCCAATTGTGAATGGCGAACTAGCAAAAGATCCTACCTATGGGAAGATTGTAGGGAATCACCGTGGATATTGAAGGAGCAAGCGCACTGGCAGATTTTGAGGTGAAAGAGATTGCTGATAACAGCAATCCCTACCCTGAGCTATTAGGAATAGATTGGACCACTGACATGAACGGGGTGATAAATTTGAAGAAGCACAAGATGATTTTTAAGAAAAAGTCTCTGCGTGTAGTTGAACCTTTGGACCCTGTAGAAGGATTGTGCTACACAAAGCCAGTGCGTGACTATGAAAGCGATGACGATTTAGACTGCATCTACAAGATAACCGCGCGAGAGCAAGATTGGGTAAATCCCACCATGGATGGGTGAATCTCATAGAAGCATGAAAGCTCCTATACATTAGATTTAGATGAAGAGATAGAGTGATGGTAGAACCGGTTACATGAGGTAACCACGTTGAACTACAACATGATGATAAGATCTTTGCACTGCATATCAACGGAAGTAAGAGAGCTGCCTACGTATGATGGGTTAAGCGAGGTAGATGCCTTCTGGAACATATTTGAAAGAGAAGTGCCAGAACAACAACGTTTCGAGGCTTTGAAATGGGTACTACGCACTATGCCCGCGAGGTGGTGGGGCACGCACCAAGGAAGCTTTGAGGAATGGTGTGAGTGTAGGAGAATGATGCGCATGCGGCTTGGGAAGCCTCAGATGCGATTATCCGACAAGACTGCCAGATGGAATGCTCTGCGCGCGCACCTGTCCAAATGGATACAGGCATATCTTAAAAAACCTACGCAGATGCACATAGACTTTGCGTTAGGAGACACAATCAATACGCATGTGCCGGTGAGGCAATTGCGTAAACGACCCCTCTGGTTCGAACAACGGAGTATAAAAAGAACGAGTGTGAGGAAGGTTATCCACGCAGAAGCCTTTAACGAAGTGTGTGAAGCGCTGAACAAGGTATATGATGCGCAATAGACTAATTGGTATCTGTTCATACCGTGGTTCTGTGGGCTTATAGGACAATGTGCAAGAAACTGATGGAGCAGATGCCTCCGAGGCTAGAGTATGGAGCAAACACTGTAATCCCCATAGAGTATAATATGGCTAGTCCACGCATAGCAGCACCAGTAGATATGACAATTCGCGAAGCCTTGGAAGAAGGGATCACGCAACTGAACAAAGCAGCACGCTTGGGACCAGAGGAAGAAATCTGATAGGGTGATATTAGGCTCCAAGAACTTATGAAAGAAAGGGTGTGATTAAGGGAGAAAAGCGCTCTGGTGGAAGTGGAATTCAATAAGCTTTAGGAAGAAATAACAAAGGATTTTCTCATAAGAAAATCAAGATGATAAAACATGGTGCACACGATTACGGTAACGAATTTGGGAACTACCATCGAGAGATGATCAGCCTGATGCCTTGGGTTGGACCGCATATTACTAAAGGGATCACCCATGGTGGCGCGATGTCAATGGTAAAGTGCGCGATGCAGGCAATAAAAATAAAATGCGGATTTTCTCCCATAAAAGTGACGGATGACCGGTTGGAACCCTATACAGGTGGTGCAACCACCTGACTAGTCGTGGAAAGTATAGTCTTAGCGCTTCAAGCAGTTGAAAGGAGGCGCGGGACTATAAACTAATTTGCCTGAGAGCTACGCGCAGGAGCAAAGTGTCACAAGGTCCGCGACCACACAAGGGGGGTTGCGCTGTCGTGCGGGTTGGCTGGAAAGTGACCGTTATTGTCACTATTCACGATGTCATGCTTGACTTGCGACCAAATGGAGTGAGCGACGGGCATTAAAGACACGCTTTATGGGCAATATTTGGGAAAATCTACCCCCAAGGGAGCATTAATGAACCGAATTTGGTGGGAACGATCGAATTCAAATTCAAAAGGCACTATAAAATACAAAGGGCTTCCCTGCAAACAACATTTGGTCATTTGCAAATTGAGTTGTTGTGCGCTATGAGTATCTCGAACCGAGACCTATTTTTCCTGTGTAGAGCATTATTTGAGTCCCTAAGTGAGCAGTTGAGAGATTTATGGACAAACGAGATGGAAGTGTCCGAAGAAGCCAGGGAAATTGTAGATATGACCACCGAAGAAGCAGCACAAGCTCTGACTATAGAAGATGCCCCTGAAGGCGACGAGATAGTTGTGGAAATCCCTAAATCGCCACGCACGCCAAGATCGAAGAAAGTTAAACAACCAATGATTCCGGTGCATTTGTCCCCACGAAACCCGTTGCACATCAAATTAACGATGGAGGATAAAGGGAAAGCAGCCAACCTAGAAACCAATGAGGAGGAAGAAGACCTATAGGACTTCATAATTGAAGAAGACGAGGACGAGGGCATGGAGGAAGCAACCAAGGCTGCACACCCTCCAACAAAGTTGCCTGCATATGTCCCCCTGCGGAAGGGGAAGGCAAAAGTGCCCAAGGACCTCGATGAGAGCAAGAGCTCTCTCCAGATTCTGCTCCTCCCAAACGACATCATTTTTTAGGGCACGCACCTGGGACGGGTGCCAAACTTGAAGTTTGAAGATTGGGATCTCACTAACCACAGGAAATTCCCTCACCTAGAGACCGCACAACTCATGAAGCCGAAGCAGAACATCGTGGCAGGAGTTATAGAATTGGAGCCATGTAAGTGGTTACATAGAGTTGAAAAGGCAAGGTTATTAAACTTGCTCTGGGTGTCGCATTACCACCGCGCCCCAGTGACAATCTTCGTCATCAGGAAGCTGCTCTGCCTAGTGCATGGGGGGTATTTGTGGCTGGAGGAGCCCATCCCCATCACGGACCACTTAATCCATCGCATTACCCGGCTCCCGTGTAAAGGAGAGGACCTCACAGACATTTCAGAGGGTAAGAGCAGTGATTTGGCCATCACGGAGGCCATGAAAAAGAAACACAAGTTGGAGAAGAAGAAAAGGGGCTATGCAATATCCACCATAAAAAATAGAGCTGTCAAAGTTGTCACCCAAATATTGGCAGGTAAGCTCATGCAGAAGTGTCGCGTAGATGAGGTGCCCATGCCAGTGGTGGCACTTGCCGAACAGTGCATAGAGGGGGTCTAGTTTAACTGGTCTGAGTTCTTGTGCAAAGAGTTCCTGGAGAATTGTTGCGAGCCACAAGAATAAGGAAAAATGTTCCACTATGCATGGCTTCTACTGTCCATAGTGCTGGTGGTGGGGGAATTGCTAAAGGACAGTAAGTTCCCCACGATTGCAATGGATCTCTCGAAGGCCGCAAAGTACGCTTCGTTATGGGCCACTAAGGATGTGAACTAGATCCGCAACAATAAGATACTATGGGTGTTCATGGAGATGAACATCAGAATGGGGATTAACCGCAAGCCGCGATTATCACCCATTATCTACAACAGCCTGCAAAGTTTTGCAGAATTTAAAGTGGACTTTCATCACATATACCTCAGGGCGTGTAAGGACCTTGCGAAGAATTGGTTTCGAGCTACCCTTCATAGCCACCGATGATGTGATTTTCAATGTACTGGAGACGTGGCCACCGGAATGGCATGCCCCAAACATTGTTGTGGTGGAAAAGTCTACTGCGCAGAAGAAGGAGGAGGCTAAATTGCACATGGCATAGTTGGTAGAAAAGAGAAGGCAAGAAGCAGCGGCAAGAAAAACGCAAGAGGCACGGGACGCTACGCAGATAGCAGTGGAGTAGAAAAGGGCTGCAACAATAGCACAAAAGGCAACAGAGAAGGCGCGCGAGGGATAGAAGTCACCTTCGCCTGAGCAGGAGCAGGAAACAGAAATAGGAGTACATGAGGGTGACGCGGACCCACAAAAAGTATCAACATAGTTAAAGACACAGCGCCTGAGCAAGTGGATGGGATCGTGCAAGAAGGTCAAAGCATCTAAAATGTCTATTGACCCGATCACCCTTATTGAGGGGGATTTGCACGACATAGGTGAGACGTTGCATGATGTCACCACCAAGGCCCTCCAGAACTTCGTGGAGGAGAATCAGATTGTGTTTGGGGGCCTCCGAGCGTAGATTCAGGAGTTGCAAGTGTGCACTCCTTACGCTGGTACTCTTTCGACTAGCCTCGCAGTAGGGGCCGCTGTAGCCGAGGAAATGCTACGTGCTTGGATAACCAACACAATAGTGCTGCCAAAAGGGGCACTGGTTACAACAAATGAGGCTGACTGGCCTACTGTTAGTGCACTAAAAGGGATAGGGATAAACATGATTGCACTCCCATGGGAGACGCTCTATGTTCTGCAGGATGGGATTACTATAGAACTGCGAGCTAGGGAGAGTCGTGCGTTGCATGTGTTCAGTGAGAAGAAGATCAACATGGAGCATTTGAGCTTGTAGCACGATGAGGTAGTGTTGCGGACCAGGAAGATGGTATAGGTACTGGAAGAAGCCTTCCAAATGGTCCCTGAGCTGGCCATCCCAGCAGAAGCACCAGTAGAGGCACGCATCCAAATATTAGTAGTAGGGGTGCATAAGGCATGAGAAGAAATGACCAAGGTTCAGCTAGAGCTGTGGTTGAAGGCTCAGTTGTCCACTCCTCAGAAGCAAGGGAATAACGCGCTAGCATTATTACATTGGGGATGGAGGAGATCAGCAGTGCATTAAGGGATTGTACTAGAATGTTGGAAGAGTCATTTGAGGTTCTCACCAATCTATAGGAGGACCCTAACATCCAGCGCTTAGAGATAGAGGCGTGTGAGCTCCAGCAGCAATATGATAGCGTCAAAGGGACCGCACAGACAGTGGCCCTCACTCAGAGGCTTGCACGAATGCAATAGGCCAAAGTGCTTAAAGAGCAAGTAGATGCAATGCAACATAGAGAAGCAGCTTTGAAGGCGCACGTTTAGCCTTGGATCAACGAGACCTTCATCATCACAACAACAATTGAAGGCAAGCTCGCGCAGATGCAAGGGACACAGTAACAGATCCATGGAAGCAATTCTGACACCGTGGTCATGGAACAATGTGTATAGGAGATTCAACAAGTAGCCGCTCAGTGCGCCGCTGACCTTGCAGTTGTTCAAGCAGAGTTGGAGGGTATCTACATGAAGATCTCCGCACCGACAAAGTCACTCAAGGGTGAGTCACGATGTTTGTGTTAGGGGCCTGTTGGGTGTGGAATCCCCCAAAGGCATGTTTTGGGGCTTAAAGCCCAAGTTTTGACTAAGTCCACTCTAAAGTCTGTTGGCATTATGATACAGGTGTTGTCCTTGATGGTAACTCACTCAGATAAAATTTCACAGTGCAACAGGTCAACAGCAAAGGATTATAGATCAAACTCCAAAGAATGAAGAAAGAGAGATATACGTTGGTTCACTTTTTCCAAGGTGCGTATACGCGCAGTTTAACAGAACAAAAGTAGCTTATAACGTATACACGCACTTTCACAGGAGGAAAAGCGCTACATGTTGGAAAACCAAGTTTTTGGTCCAAGGTATTTTGGTGCAAGGTAATTGTTCTAAGGCATTTGGTCCAAGTTATTGACCCTAGGTATTGGGTCCAAGGTATTGGTCCTAAGTAATTTTGGTCCAAGGTATTGAGAAAGGCCTAAGAGTCTATAAGGAGGAGAAGATCATTAGGCCAAGGTGTGTAAACAATGAGATTCTAAGGAATACTTGTATCTGAAGTATATATATTATGTTGCAGGGTTATGTTTGGGATTGGATTTGAAATTTTCATGTGCACCTTGAGTTCAATATTGGATCAGGAATCATGAGACTTGAAATGACTTATTATTGAATGATCTGATATTGGTTGAGACCAGATCTGATGTTTTGCATCTGTTCTACTTGTTATCTATCATGATCTGAGTTTGTCTGAAGTATGAAATTGCAACAAAGTTCTGAGTCAAAATTTGTAGATTTGTACACAGGTTCGTCTCAACCAAAGCATGTGTACATGCAGGTTCGACTCCTTCAAGTAGCATATACAAAAAGTAAAGCTTCTGTTTATATTTGACTGATCTATCTGATCAAATTTTGTTGTTTTACTGTTGTCTGTCAATGAAGTCCTCTTAGATTTGAATGTACAACTATTGTATAAGGAAATTGAGTCTGATTGATTAATTGATTAAGAAGGAAGGGTGATCATTGCTGCTATCTGTTTTGAACTCTGTAATATGACAATAGATGTTCAGAATGTCATTGATTGGTACAGTTTGTGGTTCAAAAGTTTATGATTTAGTATCTTTAGAGATATACGCAAGTTGGGTTGAAGGAAGTAGTGTATACACACAGGTTGGGTTCAACCAAGTAGCGTATACACTTTAATACATGATTTTTGAGGTTATAGCTGGTTTTGGATGATGATCCAAAGTTCTGGGTTCAGCACAGTGTTCTGGTGTCAGTGATCTGGTTGTTCAGATTAACTGAATATTGGTTGATGCAGTTTAAGTTTAAAAGGCTTTAATGGGTCCAATGTGAAAATTTGATGAAACGTGGCCTTCAGCTTGTGGTGTTGTGATCTAGGAGTATCCAGTATGAAAATTCATGAAACGTGGTCCCTGGCGGAAGAGTGGAGTTTTCTGTAGGCTGGCACCTACGTACTAGTAAACACATTGGCTAGTATAAGACCTAGGGCGTTGTAGCTCCCTTCCAGTAGAAGCTAGAAAACAAGAGAAGGTTGTAACATTCTGCAGGTAGAAGCCTGCATACTAGTATGAGTCTGCACTAGTACAAGATTGTAAACATATTTTCTTATTACTAAAAGAAGACAGAGACGACAATAGTAGGTGGTTTTTACCCACATTTGGTTTCCACCTTTAATCTTGGTGTTCATGTGTGTTTCTTATGTGTGATGCTTTAATCTGCTTTTACTACACTATCTAATAAATCTCTGATATACTAGTTTAAGCTCAACACATGATAAATTGTCTAAATCACAAGTTCTCTACATATACGTTGGTTTCTTTAAGCACAGTTGCGTGTACACGCTAGTTCACTTCATTGAAGTAGCGTATATAAATCTATTTGGGAAATTAAATTTTTGATCTGATAATACTGATTCACGCCCCTCTCAATGTTATTTCCAACAAAGGCTCCGCGAATTGTGGGCGCGGAGCGCGAAGTCGTAATAGATTCATAGGGTTGTTCGCCCTTGTTTTTGTAATGTAACATCGGTTTGAAAGATCTACCCATGGTCTACAGACCATGGGATTGTATAAATAGAGCGAGGCTCTAAGTGTAGAAATAAGTTAATAATAAAAGCATGGATGAATCTAAGGAATTGATGAAGCATTAAGTCGAAGTGTAAGTCGTGTCTTTGGGTCGTAGAGTAGAATAAGGCTCTATAGCTAAGTATGCAGGGAAGGTCGAGTTTGTAACCATTGGAAGCATTAATAAAGAGAAGTTTTACCATATTTTTGTGTATCTTTTCTTGTCTTATGCATTATTGGGTATGAATTGCAAGTTTACTATTTATTTACTGCACGAACTTACATAAATGTGCTAAGTGAATATAATACAAGGTATTTGTTTATGCAAAGATAACTAATTGGTATAAGAAGATAAGTAAGATCTACGGTGCGACTTGGGGAAATAGTGCAAATCGCTGCTCTAGCAGCATGAAAGCCCCACAACCCATGGTTAGGGTTGCGTGAAGGCAAGTATATCAGGAAGCGAAAGCCCCGCAAGTCAAGGAAGTGTGCAGAGTCACCCGCGCGCAGGTATTCACAGTTGGACCTAGTCAACCCCTCAGACATCTTAAGGGTGCAGAAACTTAGTTCCAGCACCCTCCCATAATACTTCAGGTGAGACCTCAGTCTGCGCTCCGTGGACAGTTGCCGAAAGGGCCAGTAGTACAGGGATTTGTTTGGCTAATTAACTCCAAACCTAGGTTAGGCTCCAATAAACCAACAAGGCCCCTAGAGGAAAATTCGAATTGGTACTTGTACAAATTGATGGGGAAACATTCTCCTTGAAATGAGGAATATTTCCCCTCCAAAATCCCTCAAATAGTGGATCTAGTTCCCAACAATGAGAATTTGCATTAAATGAGAGGGAACACATTCCTAGATTTTCTCAATCACTAGAGCCCCAGAATTTGTCAATAATTTCATCATATTTTGTTTATTTATTATCCAATCTTGATCCTCCTATAGTAGGGAGCAATTCCCTAGATTATCTCATCCTCCAAATCTTCATAATTTGCCCAAGTATTAGGCACAAGTATGCAATTATCTCTAAACCTTCCTAACGAACATAGTAAAGCTAAAAATATGTCATATAATGCAAAGAAGATAGGTTTAATGTGTTGAAAGATAGTCAGTTAGGCCTTAATTTATGTCTAATTTAGAGGCCCATCAATCAGATTTGCAAGAGCTTTAAAATTTACCTTAACAAAATCTAAATTGTGAGATAGTGCATAACCTAAAGTTGAAAATTTTGTTGAGAGGTCTTTGATGAGCCCTAAAAAAAAAACGAATCCCTTGCCCAAAATAAGAGAATCAAACCTGAATAATATTATTACAATGGACCCCTGAACTAAATGGATATTTCTCCTTACTTGGCAAGTGGAGGCTGCATATGACAGTTAAATAGATGTTTTTTTTTTCAATCCAAAAAGACCAAAGTAAAATACATGTTCTAGTTGCTAGCACTACATAGATCCACACCTTGAATCAAATTATTATTCACTGTAATTATTTCCACATGTCCGCATAAAGTTTTCAAGCAATTCTCTAAGGTTGAAACAACGCTTCGCTGCTTCAAAGGAATCTCAAAAAAATAGAGACATTATTATTTCCACCTTGGAACATGGCTTAATTGAGGAGGTTGTAGAGATTCAGGCCTATCCTGAGAGCTCTTGAAATTCCGCACCTACAAAGGAGATTGACCAACAAATCCCAAGTTCCAAACTAAAACAAAAAGAACTCTAAGGAAAAACAAGAGCCAAGGACCAAAACCCTTTCAGAACTTGACGGGGAGATTCCAATAATGAGAATCTACAAGATAAACTCAATGATTTACTACTTCAAAAATCTCTGACAAGTTTGGGGTATATCCATTGACTATGGAACACAAGCCTAGAACCTATGGTTTTCAGCCATCCAATAGTGGAGCTTCCAACTTAATGTAATTCAGACAAATATAATAAGTGTTCATTAACTGTTTGACATCAATGACAAGTGTTTTAGTCAAAGTCAAACCCTAATATTGACATCAATGACAACACCATCCCATATAGAGAGAGAGAGAATTTAATTTTTAATTTTTTAAAAATTAAATTGAAAAGCATGACTAAGACTAAAAACTAAAAGCGTTCCATATATATTCTATAAGGTTAGAACTACTAAATTGAATTCATCCAGTAGTCAAAAAAGCTCATTAACAAAAGATAATTGCAACCTCCTGAAAAATCATCACATATAGAAAGTAACAAATATTTTTATAGGAAGTCAAGGTAATCACTTGAAGCCATTACCATAATATAGTTGAAACCTCCCTGGAAAAATCATCACATAGATTGTGAAATTATGTGTTTCTCCAACAAATTTCATCACATAGATTGTGAAAACATGTGTTTCTCTAACAAATTTCATCACATAGATTGTGAAAACATGTGTTTCTCCAACACATTTCAAAGATGAGCCAATGATAAGAAAGTTTAAGTCCTAGTATTTTGAAATTTGTATTTGATGTTTGTAGTGGTAGGGAATTTTAAGAGAATGCTTCATTTTCAAACCTCCTACCAAAAACAAAACAAAAAACAAAACAAAACAAAACAAATTGTTTCAACCTACAATATTTGGAAATTTTCCAATGCATTGTTTAACTATAGAGCTTGTGAGAGTATGTAGGTTACCACTTAAATAGTGGCTCCCTAAATTGAGTAGAAAAGAAAAGAAAAGAAAAATCAAGAGTTAAAATTTACATGAAATAAATTACATATTATTGAAAATTAATGACTGTATTTTCATATCCCAATTCAATGTTTTGAAAAAACATTGATGTTATTGTAAGTTCACTTTAGATTAAAACATTAAGTGCTTTCATCTTGAGAAAAAATAGACATTCTCTTATAAAAAGAGAATGTCATTGCAAGACATTATAATGAATTCATATTCAGTGTTTCCCTTATCAACACACTTCAAAGGTGTATGTGAGAATTCATATTCAGTGTTTCCCTTATCAACACACTTCAAAGGTACATGTGAGCTGAGCTTTTCAATATAACTCAAAAGTCATTACAAAAGTTGTAGGCTCACCAATAAAAAATTCACAAGGTTATATCTCATGAATACAAAGAAATTTCTCACAATAAGAATTATATAGCCAAATCTTGATCACATAAAATAAGAATTGAAGAAATTGCAACAAGAAAGTTAAAGCAACTTACCAACAAAAAACAATCGACTAATAAAGTATACCCAATCCATTTGAATTAGAGAAGTTGTTAGATGTCAATATCTAAATCATAGAAAAATTGAACCAATACAAATCTAGCTGACATCAACAATTAAAAAAATATTTGTATTTAAATGTTACTAATGAAATCACCATAAATATCAAAAGGCAAATGAAAACAAAATCATGATATAAAGCTATATTATCATCATTCTAATTACAATAATTATCGTATTATTCAACAAACTAATAAAAAACAAATCAATATAAAAAACCAAAAACTAAATGATCATCTTCATATTTTGTAAAAACATTTAATTATAAAATCTTATCAAAGATAATCGCATATAATGTTACTAAAAAACAAATAAAAATGATCTAATCCTTTCACTACATAATAATTATTTTCAACACTTCATAACTCATCATCTAATTTCAAGAACAAAGAATCATGAGACATAATCACTAACTATAATTAAGGGATACCCTTAATGTTTCGAGATCAAAGCATTCCTCAATAGAGAAGAAATGTAATAATAATAAAAATATACGAATAAACATTATATAATAATGATTACGACGATGGTGTTAAATTAAGGACACGATCTAACCAACCATCATCGTAGCTCATCTTCATGAATAATCAATGTATATAAGTACAAAACATATCTCATTCACGCATTTATCATTTATAGATATATTGATATGATACCATTTCAATTATCTTTCAATAAGATGGTGGATGTTTTCACATATATAAATTACCATTTATTACAAAAGATATTATTAAGGAAGAGTTATTTTGGGATGAAAACCGAAGATAGATATAAATGTGTTTTATTGTAATAAATTTTTGTATAATGAAGATTATTTTTAAAGTAGTTTTTTTTCTATAACTCAAGTTTTTACTATAAATATATATGCTTTATGTGTGGTTGTTATAGTTGTTGCCTCGAAAGTCATATTCTACAACTCAATATGACCCTAATGTGTAAATATGTCTCGTCCTTAAAAAATAATAAAAATAATTTTTATAATGTTGGTCAAAACATTAACTTGAACCTTAAATTATATATAACTTTAATCTTTAGATTATATAATCTTATAATGAGACCATTATTATTAAATATTAATTAAAGTATTATTATATAATGAAGGAATACATTCATAATGAATTGATGAAACATAATTTACTTTTAACGAAAAAAAATTTAACTAATTAAATTCAATTAGGTAAAATATAAACATATTTAATCAAATGTTACTAAAGACCAATATCTCTTAATCAAGGGAAAAAGATTAATCAACATAAGGATTGGAACCCCTTCAAAATATTTATCTTTCTTAATTTAAATCTTTTAAAATAAATCTATTAAGAGAAAGAAGCATATCTAATATATTGTAGTTTTAAAGACAATAAATTCCACACCAAATCTAATATTGAAAATATTAATTTGATATAGTTTTATTTAAATTGTTATCAAGCATAAAAACATTATTAAATTTAATATGAAATTGCAATTGTTAATATATATATATATATATAAATATATATATATGGAGGGAAGAATAAAGACATAAAGTGATACAAGAGATGCAAAAATAAGAGATGCAAGTGAAAAAGACATTCAAAGGACATAAAGAAATTATACAAGAGGGCTTTGAGGCTCTTGGGATGTCCAAGCCCAAGGAAACTCAAATTCCTATGAAGGAAACCAAGCTTTAGAAGCTAAAAATGGCACCAAACTTTATTATTTGAACCAATCCGAGTACATCCCTGCTAGAAATAAAAGTGGAGTTGCTAAGGAACAAGTTTTCTCCACAAGAAGACTAATAAATACATGCATGTTGGAGGTGGAATCACCCCAAAGCATGTTTTGGGCTTAAAGCCCAAGTTTTGACTAAGTCCATTATAAAGACTCCGCGAATTGTGGACGTGGAGTGTAAAGTCGTAATAGAGTCATAGGGTTGTTCACCCTTGTTTTCGTAATGTAATGTTGGTTTGAAAGATCTACCCATGGTCCGCGGACATGGGATTGTATAAATAGAGTGAGGCTGTAAGTGTAGAAATAAGCTAATAATAAAAGCATGGATGAATCTAAGGAATTGATGAAGCATTGAGTCGAAGTGTAAGTCATATTTTTGGGTTGTAGAGTAGAAGAAGGCTCTACAGCTAAGTGTGCAGAGACCTAGTAGTTCGCAACTGAGTGCGCAGACCCCTGCAGCTGAGTGCGCAGGGTAGGTCGAGTCTGTAACCATTGGAAGCATTAATAAAGAGAAGTTTTACCATATTTCTGTGTATCTTTTCCTATCTTATGCATTATTGGGTATGAATTGTAAGTTTATTATTTATTTACTGTGCAAACTTATATAAATGTGTTGAGTAAGTGAATATAATACAAGGTATCTGTTTATGCAAAGATAACTAACTAGTATAAGAAGATAAGTAAGATCTATAGTTTGACTTGGGGAAATAATGTAGATCACTGCTTAAGCAGCGCGAAAGCCCCACAACCCCTGGTTAGGACTGCGTGAAGGCAAGTATATCAGGGTGCAAAGGCCCCACAGGCCAGGGAAGTGTGTAGAGTCACCTGCGCGCAGGTATTCACAGTTGGACCTAGTCAACCCCTTAGACATCTCAAGGGTGCAAAATCCTGGTTCCAGCACCCCCCCATAATACTTCGAGTGAGACCTCAATCCGCGTTCCGCGAACTGTTGTCGAAAGGGCCAATAGTATAGGGATTTGTTTGGCTAATTAACTACGAACCTTGGTCAGGCCCCAACAAGCCAACAAATGGTTCCGTTGCCGGGACTGGGATTTGCATAGAGATGTCTAATGTCATATCACTGGAATCCAACTAAGAAAGAAATTGAAGATTGGTTGGATAGGAAGATTCACGAGTTCGCAGCGTAGGAGAACAAGAATCCACGACTATCAAAGGAAAAGTGGTTAGGTTGCTACCTATACACGGAAATCCACAAAAATTTCTTCGCATCTTTCCCTACTGAGCTGTATGAGTGGATCACGAAACTAGTAGATAGTCAAGGAAGGTGGAAACTTGATAATCCTATTGTGTGGACTCCAAAATTGGTGCGCATATTAGAAGCATCAGAGGATAAGATCATGTGCACTGTTGATCACTGGCTTGATCAAATTATAGGAGGATTCATTACTGAGTTCGCAGTAAATACTTCAGTTAGCTATAGTGAGGCAGAGCGACGCTTCCTCAAAGGACCGCGAGGTAAGTACGTTAAATCTTTGAACAATTGGATTAAAATGCTACTATGTGAAAAGTGGATTATGTGAATACAATGATGTTTAGGGGTATGCAAAGTGGGAGAATTTACAAAAACGAAGGTAGTGCAGAACTAGAAACTAGCCCCTTGATTTCACCTCTGCGAGGGGACAAGGAAGAGCTTGTGAAGGTCTCACCAAGAAGTGCAATCAATTTGATAAGGCAAAGGATTCTGTGCATACCACCCCCACCCACACCACTACCAGTCTCACTGCCTTCACCCCCATCTTCCCTCATACCACCTCCACCACCACCGCGAGTCAATATGGCAAGTGCGATAAAGTTTTCGGTGTTCAAGGGAGTAGGAAATGAAGATTCAGACTAGTTTTGGTTTGTGATAAAAGCTGTATGGGAAGTGCAGGGAGTTACATATGACAATATAAAGAAAGGGACGTTGGTCAGTGCTCTGCAAGATCGCACACTAACCTAGTATATTAAGCATTCTAATGACAATCCGAATGCGGGGATCGTAGACATCCAAATTGCGCTGAACAAAGAATTTAGTAGGTCTAAGCCAGAGGTGCAGTCGATCATTGGGTTCAAAGAGATCACGATGCTACCAGGTGAGACTCCTTGGGATTTGGATCAGAGACTAAAGTGCACAATTCGTGAAGCTAATGTGACTTTGACGGATGGACAACACCGTGAATGGTTTGTAGCATCACTAACACCGCATTTAAGGAACACGCTGTCACAACAGAGGCTAAAAACTTAGGCCGAGGCCTTGGAGATCGCGATGAGGCTGCATGAAACTCTGATACAGGATCCTAACCTGGGAGTTCAATAGATCCACACGCAATTGAAAAACTTGTGCCTTGAGATGCAGAGTCTGAAACAAGACAAGACAGCTCACCCAGAGGTGCACGATGAGGTATGGTGTGTTAAATGTAAGGGTCAGGGTCATGATAAGGACCGTTGCCCAGTGTTCGTGAATTACCTTGCGGGAGGAGGACCGATGCCGTTAAGACCAGAGGCCCAAGAAGGACCTAGCGCGACACCTGCTTTGTGGTGCACGATTTGTTAAATAGGAGGAAAGCATGCTATGGACAACTGCCATTTATTGTAGAAGTACACGCAAAATTCACAACAGTTGTTCTGTAATTTCTATAGATTAGTGGAACATGATGAGCGCACCTGTAGAAGCTATGAACTAATGATGGATAGGACTCCCACCTACAGAGTTCAGGCCGAAACACAACCCCTTGACCAGAATGCAGTGATGGCACGAACTAGATTTCAGGGGCACGAACGAGGTCGAGGTGGAGGAGGACTTGGAAGAGGTCGTGGACAGCTGATATGTTACAATTACGGAGGGCCAAGACATTATGTCCATGATTGTACAAATCCAATGCGTCCATCATGTCTGTATTGTACCTTGTTTGATCATGAGATGGAGGATTGTCCCATACTGATAGCTAGGTTGCGCGACAAAGTAGCGCTACAACCTCCCCCGACTCAGAACCTGTAAATGATGAGGTCTGAGCCGCGCAAGGAAGACCCTAACGTGAACATTATGCTCCAAAGTGGAATTACGAGTAGAGATGATAAAGGCAAGTAGCCTAAGGATAGTACTTAGGTTCGCAAGGCTCAGACGAAAGAACCAGAGTTTGATTTGGAGCACGCTAAGGAAACCTTCATGGAAGCTAGGAAGAGCTTCGTTGATGCCTCCACTTCAAGAAGCAAACACAGACCGGAGCCGGAAATGGACCCATCGATGCTCATGACATTCCTGGAAACATGCATGAACCTGTTGCACGACAGCAAGGCTGTAAAGGGATTGTAGGAACTCATAAATAGATGCGCTGGGACCGTGCCAGGAGAACCCCGCGTAGTTCGGAAGATTGGAAAGCATGCGATGAGGATGGGAAGAAAAATGAGGTTGACCACGCAGATTGGAGAATATGAGATGGACCAAGTGATTCTAGACCTAGGATAGGACGCAAACGTTCTGCCGAAGCAGACATGGGAGTGCATGGGAAGGCCTACACTGCAATGGTCTCCTATCCAATTATGAATGACGAACCAGTAAAAGATCCTACCTATGGGAAGATTGCAGGGAATCACCGTGGATATTGAAGGAGCAAGCGCGCTGGCATATTTTGAAGTGATAGAGATTGCTGATGAAAACAATCCCTACCCTATGCTATTAGGAATAGATTGGACCACTGACATGAATGGTGTGATAAATTTGAAGAAGCGCAAGATGATTTTTGAGAAAACGTCTTTGCGCGTAGTTGAACCTTTGGACCCTACAGAAGGATTGTGCTACATAGAGCTAGTGCGCGACTATGAAAGCGACGACAATTTAGACTGCATCGACAAGATAAACGCACGAGAGCAAGACTGGGTAAATCCCACCGTGGATGGGTGAATCTCATGGAAGCATGAAAGCTCCTGTACATCAGATTTAGATGAAGAGATAGAGTGATGGTAGAACCGGTTACACGAGGTAACCATGCTGAACTACAACATGATGATAAGATCTTTGTACTGTGTATCAATGGAAGTAAGAGATCTGCCTATGTATGATGGGTTAAGTGAGGTAGATGCCTTCTTGAACATATTTGAAAGAGAAGTGCCAGAACAACAACGTTTCGAGGCTTTGAAATGGGTATTGTGTGCTACGTCCGCGAGGTGGTGGGGCACGCACCAAAGAAGCTTTGAGGAATGGTGTGAATGTAGGAGAATGATGCGCATGCGGCTTGGGAAGCCTCCTATGCGATTAACCAACAAGACTTCCAGATGGAACGCTCTGCGCGCGCACCTGTCCAAATGGATACAGGCATATCTTAAAAAACCTGCGCAGATGCACACAGACTTTGCGTTAGGAGACACAATCAATACGCATGTGCTGGTGAGGCAATTGCACAAATGACCCCTCTGGTTCGAACAACGGAGTATAAAAAGAACGAGTGTGCAGAAGGTTATCCACGCAGAAGCCTTTAACGAAGTGTGTGAAGCGCTGAACAAGGTATATGATGTGCAGCAGACTAATTGGAACATGTGCATACCACGGTTCTGTGGGCTTATAGGACAATGTGAAAGAAACCGATGGAGCAGACGCCTCCGAGGCTAGAGTATGGAGCAAACACTGTAATCCCCATAGAGTATAATATGGCTAGTTCGTGCATAGCAGCACCAGTAGATATGACGATTTGCGGAGCCTTGGAAGAAGGGATCGTGCAACTGAACAAAGCAGAACGCTTGGGACCAGAGGAAGAAATCTGATAGGGTGATATTAGGCTCTAAGAACTTATGAAAGAAAGGGTGTGATTAAGGGAGAAAAGCGTTCTGGTGGAAGTGGAAGTCAATAAGCTTCAGGAAGAAATAATGAAGGATTTTCTCGATAAGAAAATCAGGATGATAAAACATGGTGCGCATGATTACGGTGACGAATTTGGAAACTACCGTCGAGAGATGATCAGCCTAATGCCTTGGATTGGACCGCATATTATTAAAGGGATCACCCATGGTGGCGTGATGTCGATGGTAAAGTGCGCGACGCAACCAGTAAAAATAAAAGGCGGATTTTCTCCCGTAAAAGTGACGGATGACCGGTTGGAACCATATACAGGTGGTGCAGCCACCTAACTAGCTGTGGAAAGTACAGTCTTAGCACTTCAAGCAATTGAAAGGAGGAGCGGGACTATAAACTACTTTGCCCAGGAGCTACGCACAGGAGCAAAGTGTCACAAGGCCCGTGACCACACAAGGGGGGTTGCACTGTCGCGAGGGTTGGCTGGAAAGTGATCGTCATTGTCACTATTCACGATGTCATGCTTGACTTGAGACCAAATGGAGTGAGCGACGGGCATTAAAGACGCGCTTTATGGGCAATATTTGGGAAAATCTACCCCCAAGGGAGCATTAATGAACCGGATTTGGGGGGAACGATTGAATTCAAATTCAAAAGGCACTATAAAATACAAAGGGCTTCCCTGCAAACAACACTTGGTCATTTGCAAATTGAGTTGTTGTGCACCTTGAGTATCTTGAACCGAGACCTATTTTTCTTGTCTAGAGCATTATTTGAGTCCCTGAGTGAGCAGTTGAGAGATTTATGGACAAACGAGATGGAAGTGTCCGAAGAAGCCAGGGAAATCGTAGATATGACCATCGAAGAAGCAGTGCAGGCTCTGACTGTAGAAGATGCCCCTAAAGGTGCCGAGATAGTTGCGAAAATCCCTAAATCACCGCGCACACCAAGACTGAAGAAAGTTAAACAACCAATGATTCTGGTGCATGTGTCCCCACGAAACCCGTTGCACATCAGATTAACGATGGAGGATAAAGGGAAAGCGGCCAACCTAGAAACCGATGAGGAGGAAGAAGACCTAGAGGACTTCATAATTGAAGAAGATGAGGACGAGGGCATGGAGGAAGAAACCAAGGCTGCACACCCTCCAACAAAGTTGCCCGCATATGTCCCCCTACGGAAGGGGAAGGCAAAAGTTCCCAAGGACCTCGATGAGAGCAAGAGCTCTCTCCAGACTCTGCTCCTCTCGGACAACATCATTTTTTAGGGCACGCACCTGGGACAAGTGCCAAACTTGAAGTTTGAAGATTAGGATCTCACTAACCACAGGAAATTCCCTCACCTAGAGACCGCGCAACTCATGAAGCCGAAGTGAAACACCGTGGCAGGAGTTATAGAATTGGAGCCGCGTAAGTGGTTACACAGAGTTGAAAATGCAAGGTTATTAAACCTGCGCTGGGTGCTGCATTACCACCGCACCCCAGTGACAATCTTTGTCATCAGGCAGCTGCTCTGCCTAGTGCATGGTGGGTGTTTGTGGCTGGAGGAGCCCATCCCCATCACAGACCACTTAATCCATTGCATTACCTGGCTCCCGTGTAAAGGAGAGGACCTCGCAGACATTTCAGAGGGTAAGAGCAGTGATTTGGCCATCACGGAGGCCATGAAAAAGAAACACAAGTTGGAGAAGAAGAAAAGGGGCTATGCAATATCCACCATCAACAATAGAGCAGTCAAAGTTGCGACCCAGATACTAGTAGGTAAGCTCATGCAGAAGTGTCACGCAGATGAGGTGCCTGTGCCAGTGGTGGCACTTGCCGAACAATGCATAGAGGGGGTCCAGTTCAACTGGTTCGAGTTCTTGTGCAACGAGTTCCTGGAGAATTGTTGCAAGCCACAGGAATAAGGAAAAATGTTCCATTATGCATGGCTTTTGCTGTCCATAGTGCTAGTGGCGGGGGAATTGCTAAAGGACAACCAGTTCCCCACGATTGCAAGGGATCTCCTGAAGGCCGCAAAGTACACTTCGTTATGGGCCACTAAGTATGTGAACTGGATCCGTAACAATAAGATATTATGGGTGTTCATGGAGATGAACATCAAAATGGGGATTAATCGTAAGTTGCGGTTATCACCCACTATCTACAACAACCTGCAAAGTTTTGCAGAATTTAAAGTGGACTTTCATAACATATACCTCAGGGTGTGCAAGGACCCTGCAAAGAATTGGTTTCGAGCTACCCTTCATAGCCATCGATGATGTGATTTTCAATGTATTGGAGACGTGGCCACCAGAATGGCACGCCCCAAACATCGTTGTGGTGGAAACGTCTACTGCGTAGAAGGAGGAGGAGGCTAAATTGCACATGGCATAGTTGGAAGAAAAGAGAAGGCAAGAAGAAGCGGCAAGAAAAACGCAGGAGGCACGGGATGCTATGCAATAGCAGCGGAGTAGAAAAGGGCTGCAACAGTAGCACAGAAGGCAACAGAGAAGGCGCGCAAGGGCCAGAAGTCGCCTTCGCCTCAGCAGGAGGGGGAGCAGGAAACAGAAACAGGGGTACAGGAGGGCGACACAGACCCATAAACAGTGTCAACACAGTTAAAGTGACAGTGCCTGAGTGAGCGGATGGGCTCGTGCAAGAAGGTCAAAGCATCTAAAATGTCTATCGACTTGATCACCCTTACTGAGGGGGATCTGCACGACATAGGCGAGACGTTGCATGATGTCACCACCAAGGCCCTCCAGAACTTCGTGGAGGAGAATCAAATTGTGTTTGGGGGCCTTCGAGCGCAGATTCAGGAGTTGCAAGTGTGCACTCCTCAGGCTGGTACTCTTTCGACTAGCCTTGCAGTAGGGGCAGCTGTAGCTAAGGAAATTCTATGCGCTCGGATAACCAACACAATAGTGCTGCCAAAAGGGGCGCTGGTTATAGCAAATGAGGCTGACTGGCCTACTGTTAGTGCACTAAAAGGGATAGGGATAAACATGATTGCACTCCCATGGGAGACGCTCTATGTTCTGCAGGATGGGATTACTATAGAACTGCGGGCTAGGGAGAGTCATGCGTTGCATGTGCTAAGTGAGCAGAAGATCAACATGGAGCAGTTGAGCTTGTAGCGCGATGAGGTAGTGTCACAAACTAGGTAGATGGTACAAGTACTGGAAGAAGCCTTCCAAATGGTCCCTGAGCTAGCCATCCCAGCAGAAGCACCAGCAGAGGCACGCATCCAAATATTAGTAGTAGGGGTGCACGAGGCATGAGAAGAAATGGCCAAGGTTCAGCTAGAGCTGTGGTTGAAGGCGCAGTTGTCCACTCCTCCAGAAGTAAGGGAACAACGTGCTAGCACTATTACATTGGGGATGGAGGAGATCAACAGTGCAGTAAGGGACTATACCAGAATGTTGGAAGAGTCATTTGAGGTTCTCACCAATCTATAGGAGGACCCTAACATCCAACGCTTAGAGACAGAGGTGTGTGAGTTCCAGCAGCAATATGATAGCATCAAAGGGACCACACAGACAGTGGCCCTCACTCAGAGGCTCGCACAAATGCAATAGGCCAAAGTGCTTAAAGAGCAAGTAGATGCAACGCAACATAGAGAAGCAGCTTTGAAGGTGCACGTTCAGCCTTGGATCGACGAGACCTTCATCATCACAACAACAATTGAAGGCAAGCTCGCGCAGATGTAGGGGACGCAATAACAGATCCATGGAAGCAATTCTGACACCACGGTCTTAGAACAATGTGTATAGGAGATTCAGCAGGTAGCCGCTCAGTGCGCCGCTGACCTTGTAGCTGTTCAAGCAGAGTTGGAGGGTCTCTGCGCGAAGATCTCCGCACTGACAAAGTGACTCAAGGGCGAGTCACGATGTTTGTGTTGGGGGCTTGTTGGGTGTGGAATCCACCAAAGGCATGTTTTGGGGCTTAAAGCCCAAGTTTTGACTAAGTCCACTCTAAATTCTTTTGGCATTATGATACAAGTGTTGTCCTTGATGGTAACTCACTTAGATAAAAGTTCACAGTGCAGCAGGTCAACAACAAAGGTTTATAGATCAAGCTCCAAAGAATGAAGAAAGAGAGATATATGTTGGTTCACTTTTTCCAAGGTGCATATACGCGCAATTTAACAGAACAAAAGTAGCACATAACGTATACACGCACTTTCACAGGGGGAAAAGTGCGTACACGTTGGAAAACCAAGTTTTTGGTCCAAGGTATTTGATCTAAGGTATTTTGGTCCAAGGTAATTGGTCTGAGGCATTTGGTCCAAGGTATTGACCCTAGGTATTGGGTCCAAGGTATTGGTCCTAAGTACTTTTGGTCCAAGGTATTGAGAAAGGCCTAAGAGTCTATAAGGAGGAGAAGATCATTAGGCCAAGGTGTGAAAACAATGAGATTCTAAGGAATACTTGTATCTGAAGTATATATATTATGTTGCAGGGTTATGTTTGGGATTGGATTTGAAATTTTCATGTGCACCTTGAGTTCAACATTGGATCAGGAATCATGAGACTTGAAATGACTTATTCTTGAATGATCTGATATTGGTTGAGACCAAATCTGATGTTTTGCACCTGTTCTACTTACTATCTATCATGATCTGAGTTTTTCTGAAGTCTGAAATTGCAACAAAGTTCTGAGTCAAAATTTGTAGATTTGTACGCAGGTTCGTCTCAGCCAAAGCATGTGTACACGCAGGTTGGACTCCTTCAAGTAGCGTATACAAAAAGTAAAGCTTCTGTTTAGATTTGACTGATCTATCTGATCTAATTTTGTTGTTTTACTTTTGTCTGTCAATGAAGTCCTCTTAGATCTGAACGTAGAACTATTGTATAAGGAAATTGAGTTTGATTGATTAATTGATTAAGAAGGAAGGGTTATCCTCGCTGCTATCTGTTTTGAACTCTGTAATATGACAATAGATTTTTAGAATGTCATTGATTGGTGCAGTCTGTGGTTCAAAAGTTTATGATTTAGTATATTTAGAGATATACGCAGGTTGGGTTAAAGGAAGCAGTGTATACACACAGGTTGGGTTCAACCAAGTAGCATATACACTTTAATACATGATTTTTGAGGTTACAGCTAGTTCTGGATGATGATGCAAGGTTCTGGGTTTAGCGCAGTGGTCTGGTGTCAATGATCTGGTTGTTCAGATTAACTGAATATTGGTTGATGCAGTTTAAGTTTAAAAGGCTTTAATGGGTCCAATGTGAAAATTTGATGAAACGTGGCCTTTAGCTTGTGGTGTTGTGATCTAGGAGTATCCAGTATGAAAATTCATGAAATGTGGTCCCTGGCGGAAGAGTGGAGTTTTTTGTAGGCTGGCACCTACGTACTAGTAAACATATTGGCTAGTATAAGAGCTAGGGCGTTGTAGCTCCCTTCCAGTAGAAGCTGGAAAAAAAGAGAAGGTTGTAACTTTCTACAGGTAGAAGCCTGCGTACTAGTATGAGTCTGCACTAGTACAAGATTGTAAACATATTTTCTTATTATTAAAAGAAGACAGAGATGACA
>APFE030196686.1:0-16400 GCA_000404065.3 Pinus taeda
AACATCCTGTGTCAGGTCTACGCATCCATTTTCTCTTCCCTCATCCCTATGGCTCTGTTAGTCATTTTTCCCTTGCTAAAAAGAAGACAAAACATTCCTTGGAATTACCCTTTTCTAGGGAGGAAAAGAGGCTCGACTGACCTAAATGTCTAGAAGGTTTTTGTTTTGTGTTTTATTCGGTTAAGCATATTTAAAATTTTCTTCTAATAATAAAGGACTTAACCAAGTTTGAGTGAGTACATTTATTTGTTCTTCCAATTAGACCGAAATTAGTCCAATGTTTGTAAAGTAAATAATGTCAAAGTTAAAACATAAATTCATGAACAATCTTACAGGTGTCACATATTGCCTCCCTTTGACGAAACACCATCCTCAGTGTTTATTTCAAATTGTTTAACCATGTTTGGATATGCTTGGCGCATGAATTCTTTATCCTCCTAGGTACCTTTGTCCGGGTTGAGGCGATTCCATTGCATTTTAACCTAGGTGATCACTCACCTCCATAGCATTGTTTCTCTCTGCTCTAGAAATTTCATAGGTTCTACCAACAACTCTTTATCTATTTCAACCTGCAGCAAAAGATTGATGGTATAAATATAGATCACATCAACAATTTTTTTATTTCGCAATTCAATTCATTATATGATTTACCTAGATATCATGCCAACTAATCACATGTCCAGAGTCATAGACATATATTTTTAATAATGAGACATGGAACACATCATGAATCGTGATGTGGGTAGGTAAGGCTGGTCACTAAGCTACTAGTCCAATCCATTACTAAATTTGGAAGGGCCCATAACATCTAAGTGACAATTTAGCTCAAATTCCCCACCGCGGTGTGATTCTTTTAGGCTTAATTCATAAACAGACATGGTCTCCCGCTTGGAATTCTCAATAGGTCCTTTTCTTGTCTATGTAAACATTTTTCCTCTCTTAGGTAGCCTTTATGTTTTGATGTACCGTGTTAAATATCTTCTCCATTTCCACGAGCATGTCGGGTCCTAATACCAACCCATCCTGAGGATTATTCCAATTGGTAGGCACTCTGCATTTCCTCCCATATAATACCTCAAAGGGCCTCATTCCTAGAGATTCATGGTATCCATTATTATAACTGAATTCAACTAAGTGGAGATACTCCTCCCACTTCACTAGTTGTTGCATTGCATACATTCTTAACATATCCTCCAGTAATTTATTCAGGCATTCAGTCTATCCATTGGTTTGGGGTGATATGTAGTGCTAAACATAATTTGAGTGCCCAAGCCCGTGAACAAAGCTTTCCAAAAAGAAGAGGTGAATTTCTCATCTGTTTTAGAGATCACCACTCATGGTATACCATGAAGTTGAAATATCTCTCTCATAAAAATATCAAAAATTTCAACTGTTTTATACATGGATCTCATAGGTATGAAGTGACCTTTCTGTCTTAGTTTGTCCACCACGACCATGATGGAGTTGTTGAATTTTCTATTTTTGGGCAACCATGTTATAAAATCCAGTGTAATAGTATCCCATCATCCACCCTGTTCTCCTTTCCTTTAAGATGTGTAATAACGAATTCAAATTCATTCAAAAAAGTAGTTCATCTCGCTTGATGAGAATTCAAATGCAATTGGGTTAAAAAATATGTTAAACTACTATGATGAGTCATTAGAAATAATTTCTTACCCAAAAAATAAAGTTGCCATACCTTCAAGGTGTGCACTGCAGCGGTTAGTTCCAAATCATAAGAGGATTATCACTTCTCATGGTCCTTCAGTTTTTGGGATTCTTAGGCTATGAATTTCACATAGTGCATCAGTAAACCCCCCCCCCATACCTTCGTGGCACAAAACCATACAAAAATTAAACTCTTTTCCTCGATCTAGTATTTTTAAAACAGGAGCAAAAGTCAATAACTTTTTCATGCATTCAAAAATTTGTTGACACTATGTCGTCCACTTGAAAACCCTTCTCTTCCTTTATAGGGAGATAGTTGGTAAGAACTTTTAGAAAATCCTTCAATAATTCGATGGTAATATCTAGCTAACCCCATGAAGGATCGAATATCAGGCACATTGATGGGAACAGGTCACTCCATGATGGTTTTGATATTTTCAAGGTCAACTTCAATTCTTTCCACTCAAATGACATGTCCTATGTACTAGATATGAGCTTGGTAAAAGTCACACTTACTATATTTAGCATATAATTAATTTTCTCGCAACATTTGCAGCATAATCCTTAAATTATTTTCATGGTCCTCCACACCTTTGGAGTATATAAGAATACCATCGATAAAAATTAACACGAAATTGTCTAAATAAGGATGAAATATACCATTCATCAAGCTCATAAATGTGGCAGGGGAATTGGTAAGCCCAAAGGATAACACTATGAATTCAGTGTCCATACTGAGCCTTGAATCATCTTTTGCAAATATTGTCTTCCTTAATTCATATTTGATGATAGCCTTATATTAAGTCAATGTTCGAAAACACCTTCACCCCCTTACCTTTATCAAACAAATCATCAATCCTTCGTAGCATATATTTTTTCTTAGTATTCACCTTATTCAATTGTCTATACTTGATCCACAACCGAAGTGTAACATCCTTCTGATGTAGAAATAATACAGGAGCTACCCAAGGTGACACACTTGGGCGTATATATCCTTTGTCAAGTAGTTATTGTATCTAAATTAAAAGTTCTATTAAGTCAGGCACACCCATATGATATGGTGTTCTAGACAATGCGATCGCACTTAGAATTAACTCTATGGTAAAATCAATGTTTCTCGTAGGCAGCAGCCCATGTATTTCCTCTGGAAATATATTAGTAAATTCATGTATTATGGGTATATTTCTGACACTAGTTAGTTTGTCATTAGAATTTGTATAACCAACTTGAGCTGCATAATTTGGCAGCATTTTCAAATGCACTTCCCTAGATGATTATCAGTGATTTACAGTCCACTATTGCCCAATGTTTCTCTAGCCAGTCCATTCCAACTAGTATATTATATATCCCAAGAGGAATAATATTCAAATCAGCTACGATTTTATACCCTACTACCTTTAGGGAGAATTTACCACATTAGCAGCAAGCCTTCACTTGGCCCTAGTATCCAGTTGCGCCAGCTAAGGGTTTTTAAATTTTACTTTTGGTAAGTTACTTAATTCTACCAATTTTGGGCTAATGTAGCTCAAGATTGCACTTGGGTAAATTAGAATGGAAACATAATATTTAGATAGCTTACCCTCCAACTCTATCATCATAGGTCGATATTCATCCTCGCAATCATCCAAGGCTGCATTAATCCATGGAATATTTTTGACATCATCTCCAACAATGGAGGCTTCTTGAAGGTTTGTGACCTTCTTAGTACAAGCACGGTGAGAGAAATTTTTGAAATAATGAAGTTCCCCAAAAGCCCAACATTGCAGAGGGTTTTTTCGTTGTTGAATAGTCTTTGGTCGACTTAACACCTCTGATAGTTTTTTTTCAACCTGTTACCCTATTCTCTGTTGATTCCTCCCAGTCACTTTTGTCTGCATTTTCCAATTCATATTCTTGACATTTGGGAATCTCATCCCTCAAAAGTTATGAAAATTCCTTTGACCATTTTTGTTTAGTCCCCACTTGTTACCTTCTCCCTTTTCTTTGATAGGCAGGCTACTGATAAAATGTTGTATCTTGGCTTTTTCCTACCTAAAGTATGGGACGTATCAGAGCAAGGACATACATTTAGTGATAAACTCATCACTAGTCAGTGAGCCCAACCTTAAATCATGAAACTCTCTTGCATTCTCATCATAGAAGCGTTTAGTTAAATATTTGTCCTTGAAGTACTTCTGGAATTTGTCCCATGTGACCTGTTGATCATCAATTCCCTAGAAATATTTGACCTCCTCCCACCAAAGAGTACCTTTTCCCTATAGTTGAAAAATTGCCAATCGAGATTTCATGTTATTATCATATTCATATACTTGGAAATATTTTTTCATGTTAACTAGTTAGGCCTCAACAGCTTCCTTATCCTCTCCGTCACACACCGAAGGTCCTATCTTCTTAAATTTGCCTTGTAGTTAAATTTTCTGCTTCTTGGGACCTTTGCCAAGCTTCTTTCCTCATCATTATGTCCCCCTTCTATTTCCTTATGGTACACCTCATGATGAATTGTCTCTCTGAAGTCCCCATTTCTTGCACTAGGGTTGGGTACCTGATGATTTTGTCGATCTGATAGACTTTTTAGAATCCTCTCTTGTTCCTATCAGAGGCTTTTATTTTCAGCTCTAAGGTTCCTCATTTCTATTCACAGCTGTTGCACCATCTCCAAAAATGTTGCATTTTCCAGTCTTGTCCCAACTATACCCACATTTCTGGGTTGGTTTCTATATACAGTACGTGACACCCTAATCACGGTTTGGTTCCACTCCGCATCTTGTTTTTTGTTTTCTGTGCGCGATAGAAATGCTGATAATTAGTTTATCTTGCTTGCCCACAATGTTGAACACTCAGCAATAATACTACTTGTAACGTGCAAACAACATGTCACTCACACATTTTTTAATTCCTATCAATTATGTAGCCAGTAAATAATTACTATTTGATCTCTATGTTAAACGTAAAAGTCCTTTGCATGCCTACTATTACCATAGAATTTAACCTGCATTATATGGTTGTTGACTTTATGTGTTTCTCACTAGAAAATTATTGTATATATAATCCTTCTTAGTTCCTATAGTTAATTTCCTCTCATGAATGGGCTTGTTAGACAACCTTCTAACTTCAGCAAGACTATAGGTATGATTCCAAAGCATTTAACATAGGTGTCCCTATACTGGTGCCTCCCCAATATGAAGACACGTCGCCATGGAAACATGGTGAACTCTCTTGAATTCTCTATTGGGTTAGTGTGCCAAGATCTAGAATGTTGATCTGGAAAGGTGGTCATGTACGGTGGAGATCCTTCTAGAGTTCTGCCACTTTGCAACTCTAATGTAGTTAGGGTTTATGGAAAATTCATCCACAAGACTGCTTCGAGGGTAACTTATCCAGTCCACCACCACGGTTGACCACCATATGTCTTCTCTCGAGTTTTATTTCTTGGCAGTAGGGCCACGTTCATTCCTTAGGAACAATCCCTCCAACACAGTCATCTCTTGCTCCACGATTATTCATGAGATTCGTCTTTCCCTTCCAACACTCATAAGCTTTTTCCTATGTGTTTCTCGTAAATCGTCATGATACTCTACGAGTTGTTAATTGCGTTGTTCGTTTAATCTATAGGTTCTCTTCCTCCATGGATTCCAATCATTTTACTCGCCTAGGTGATAGGTTTGACCTAATTCTACAATAGTTAAGTATTCCAAATCTTTTGTTTCCCCTCTTATGCTTTTCATTTACAGAGGTTTCTAAATGTTTGTTTACTAGTGGGTTTATCTAGCCCTTGTTGTCCTCTTGCTGCCAGGTTTTCTTTGCAGCCATAGAGACGTCAATTCTCCTTCTGATATACGATGCCAAGTTACTCTACAAACCTTCTTATGCTGGGTCAGGGTTCACGTGGTTCATTAGTTGGTTTAGACAGAAAAAGTGTTTGCCTTGTAAATTAGTATGGGAATTTCTTTCATACTATACCCGGTAATAGAAGTGACGACTTACTATTTGTTTGGATAATGCCTTTGTTATTTTTTTTTTAAGATTCAAATATGTCACATTGCCTTACTAGGTTTTTCTTTTGTATTTTTTCAATGGGGTTCCCATTACCAAGACCACTCAAACCCCTTACAATTCAACTAAGCTCTTGGAGAAAAGGTCTAGTTATTCGAGTTGACTTTGAAGTCTTTTTTTTTTTAATTTACAAATGTCTCTTCTTACAATAGCGTTAGTCTAGACAGATTTATGAGTGAACTACTTCTAACAATGGCTCTATTTATTGTGAAATCAAAGGACTGTTGTGTTTTCGTAGCTTTACACACAGAGATTGATTTTCTCTAATATTTAAATTGGTACAGTCAGTTTTTCATTCAAATGTACAATTTCTTTTTTCATTTTAGGTTCTATTTCCTTCTGGTTTTTTATTTTACCAAGACCTTCATGGTCCCTTCTAATGTATGTAGTTGTTCTAGCTTAATTGGTTACCCAATAGCCTAGAAAATATGGTGGTGGAAAACAGAGTCACGAGACTCTATTCACCTTTCGAATTGTAGTTTAGTTTAGTAGACACCAACCCAAGGTCTTAAGGAGCCCTTTGTTGATACCCTTGGATAGGGTCATAACATATGGGAGCCAGATTTAGTTTGATCAAACATTGTTGAAGCTCTTGTTCCAGCATTATTGTTCCTTCACCAGGTATCTGCGAGTGTGCATTTCCATTTTTTTTGCAAACTATTTATTGTTCACAAGGAAATGTATGCAATTTACTTATTATTCGTTTATGTGTTCACTTGGTTTAGTATCATCTTGCATTTATCTACTTATTACACTAGAAATGCGTTATTTCTTTGTTAGGGAAAATAATCCAAGTTCTATCCATGGAATTTATGCTCCTACTATGGTGTTTTAATTAACAAAAGCTTACTATTTATAATCTATATTTCTGAATTTATTTTAAAAGAATGTACATACTGTTGTGACACCATTACATAGTCCTTTCCTACTTAACTAATTCGGTTCTTGACATAATTATACAAATTGGGTACTTCTATATATTCCTAAGAAGAAGTAAGGACTAATGTAAATACATTAACTATACCAACAAAACTATAAGTCTCTCCTCCTAACCTTCAATCCGAGGTCTACTCCTGAGCTTCCACTCGTCCACACAATCTAGATTCAATTCTCAATTTGTCTAGTCTCCAAACCTCAAGACCCTCGGTCGAGTTTAGAGTCCCAACCTATAAGGATCTAGAAAGGATTCCACTGGCCCAAGTCTAGCTCAGGAACCTCCTTAGAACATCAATACACTATTCACTTGTGGATAGTCTTCTCTTAGGTCTACCCATATTATATCAGATTATATCAGATTATATTAGCTAAAATATAATAATATAATATTATGTTTTACCCTATTTTTACCCTCAATTGGTCCATTTCGTATTGTAATACTTCTTTATATTTAAAGTTTGAAAGTGAACAAACCCAAATATAAAATTAACAAGAGTTGAGAAATATAGAATAAAATGTAATATTTAGGTTGAAGTGTGATGGGAAATATTATGTAAAATGTAATAATACTACATTTAAATTAGTATTTCCCTACCCTCTTTGCTTTTATTGAGGGAGGTGATAATAAATAATTGGTAACATATAATATTATAATATTATTTTATCCAAAATTTCCCTCACCCTATTAACTTTTTATTAATAACATTTTAACTTGGTCAAAAAATAAAAATGAACAATTATATTTATAATTAATTAGTAATTAAACAAGCCTAGATCACAGGTCTAATTTCTTCAAACAAGGATTTCTCCAAACACAGATTTGATTCTTCTTGATTCTTATTAAATCCAAAATTAAAATAAACGTAGGTGATTATATTCACCATGCTTTAAATAACAAATAACCTTACCATACCAACAAAGAAATGGTGTGGTAATGTGACTGCCGCAAGTGATGACAAACAATAAATAATAAGAGAGTCTAAGAAACAAAAATAAAAATAACAGTGTAATGATTACAGACTGATATGAACAAGAAATAAGAATTAGAATTATAACCAGAAATGGTTTTTTTGACGATAGATTAAACTCTATTCACTCATATCCTCATACTCCATCCAAGCATCAGAGGGAAAATTCTTTGACCACACGCAGCAAATTCCCTCTTCATTAGCTGTGAAAATCTCTCCAATTCTTTCGTCGTATGCAAGTGCCACAATTTCACGTGACAATGCAAGCTCTCTGATCTGAGAACGAGGCTCATTCGTAATCTTTGCGAGACATTCTCCTGTAATAATGCTGCTAATATTGATCGTACATTTTTCAAACAGCCTCACTGCATCGCAGAAGGAAATGATCATATCCTTCTCGTTTGCAATGTAAGTCCCCCTCTGAAACTTGTCAAAGACGGGCAGACGGATCGGATGGTCTTCAAAAGTGATCAAAATGTCGCCTCGCATATTACACAGGTGAAGGCTTCGACTTCTGGTGTATCACAAGAAACAGTCCAATTTAGGTAAATAGTAAGGCTCCACAATTGCTTCTAAATTTGTTGGTATTACTTGAGGGACCTCACCAGATATATCAATCACTTGCATATTACATCCATGTTGTTGCAGACATATTCTATCATCGCCGCAGAGCGCAGCGAACTGTAACCGAGCTTCATGATGGTTGAGATGGATGATACCTTCCTGACACAGTTCTCCATCCCGTTTCGAATAAATTTTGAACGATACATCGCTCGTATTTCTTGGGAATCCTCCATCGAAATATATCACTACGTACATATTCCCACGACTTTGAAAAAACCATTCTATTTTCCTTTCAACTGGTATACCTCTTTCGAGTGGTATGGTGCATATCTGATTGTATTCTTTCAAATCAAAAACTTTGAACACTCTCTCAACTTTATTGTAAATCACGCCTCTGCAATTTGGAATATCGAAATCCCAAGTAACCGCGTCCGCTTCTTCGGCATAAATATCTCTGTATTCATCTGTTCGTCCTGCTTTTACAGATGCTACTTCCACGCTTATAATCTTGAGGTAGGGCAAAGATTGATGATAACCAACGATTATGAGTGAATTATTATTAGAATTGTAGTAGGCAGATACAATCTCCATCTGACAATTCAGTGTTATGGGTCTACCATATTCGTCCATCTGACAATTCAGTGTTATGGGTCTACCATATTCGTCCTTCAAAGGCCAGACTTTCCCCTGCCGTCCAAATGGAATGAGATGGCCATTGCAAAAAACGCATATTATGTCATCTGCTATAACCAAGTGTGTGACCCTTTCGTCTATGTAGAAGACATGTACATGGTAATCCCAGAAACTATTTGCATCCCAGAAACTATTTGGCAGTTTCCCGTTTAACTCTCGGCGTTGCAGGCCGTTGAAGGAATTCCTAGACAAACACTTATCCCCGTGCCTTGACATTTTCTATCTTCTGTGAAAATTCACTGTGGGTATCCACTATTCACCCAGCTATGTATCGATGTTGATGCCGGAGCGTTGATGCTCTTTCCTATGTGAAAGAGTTAATAAGTTAATAGTATTCTAACAATAAAGTATATTTCGTTCTTTCACTCTCAATCGCTTTTTATTCCATAGGTTAATGCAAGTTATAACAAAGTTGTTTTATTCTTTCGTCCTCAGAGGTAGAGAGATTTTCATCTTAGATTCCTACTTTACTAAATGAATCCAGTTAATATATTATAAGTACACATATGGATATATCTTATTATTGTTATTTTTTAGTTCAGCCGACATTACTTTTCCATTATTTGTTTACAGATAGATTCTCTATTGTTATAATTTAATTATAATTGATTATTAGGTAAACCCAAGACATTAAACTTGCATGGAATATGGTATAATATTCATAGTGGTATCCACTCATAAATACTTAGGATTTGTTTCCAAGTTAATTATGGTGTTTTAATTAATTGAGTGATAGACTTATTCTACACGAGAGTATGATGTGTAACCATGTCCACTCTCATCAAAGTTGAAAGTTTGCTCATGTAACTAAATTAAAATTTTAAAAATCTCAAAACTAAAAAAAATTAAATAACTATACAAAACATTTAAATAATGTTCACTCATAAAAAAAATATAGGTGAAGAAATTGGATCCTGCTGGGCTCATGATAGATCCTTGTTTGAAATGGACCTATGCTAATTTATCTCAAATTGATTAATTAAAAAAATGTCATATAGCATATTATATCAAAAGCTATTTACAAGTTCAACATGTCTATGGTAAGCTCCAGTGAATGTTCAAGGTTAAAAATTTTGTCCATCTCTTTTTAAAATGTATATATGTTTAAATCCTATATTAATTTTTTATTTAATAATAATTTAAAATAAAGATATAGCTTAGTTACTTTTTATAATTTGTAATTTGTTAATGAGACAAGTATTATGCTGCTTATCATGAATTGATATTGATCACTATTTCATTTATATGACCCCCTAGTATAACTTTATATAACAACAACACAAACATGGAAATGACAATACCTCTTCCATGTGGGTAGTAGAGCCTTATTTTCCCAATAACTCTAATTTTAGATAAGATTTGTATTTAGACAATAGACCATCTAATCTAATACATGGAAATGTTATAATGGTACAACAATATAAAAAACTTCATGCCAATTTAGTTTAAAATATATAATAGAAAATAAAAGTAATAAATTAATTTGATTTGATTCATTATATTGTAATTTTTTTATTAATAAAATTATAAACAAATTGTTATAAGAAATATCGCAATAGACATCTCATAAAAACTTGCATCAAATATGTAATTAATAAAAATACAGAGGTTAATAAATTTAATTAATACGAGGAGAGGTTCTTCCTCTCGCACACCAGTAGCGGACGAGCACCACCACTTCTCTTGTTGCTATTGCTACAGGCGGGTGAGGGCCACACCACTTCAAGCTGGTCAATTCGTGGAGGTCGGTTGCTCGAGTGAAGGGAAGCCAGGTTCAGCTGTGTTCACCCTGGGGCAGCTCAAAAGACAATGCAGGCATCAATGCCCATATATCAGTCCTCTTCACCAAAATTCCAGAAGGGAATGATGAAGGAAAACCCCCAGAATTGGCGGAACCACATCCAGAAATCATTGAGGGGGAGAACCCAGTTCTGCAGCCATCAACTGAGTCGGGTACCTCTGGGAAAGAGCCCCTGCACGACCCAGAACCCAGTTCTGCAGCCATCAACTGAGTCGGGTACCTCTGGGAAAGAGCCCCTGCACGACCCTTCGCACCCCGAGGTGCCGGAACCTCAGGGCAGGGCTAAGGACCCATGGACAGCAATGTGGGAAGGAATCCCTGAGGGCCACGGATGGTGCACCATCGTGGAAGAAAAGGAACCCCGCGACGACTGACACTTCGACGCGAGCTCCAACGAAGGTCTCTCTGGGTATTTTGACTCTATTCATCAATGTGCTTGTTGAATTGCAGTCTTTTACTTTGTTTCGTTTATTCTAGTCTAGTTTACTCTCTCGTTTAAATACTGTCATGTTCATGTCGGACCAATGTAAGTTCTCTGTCCATCCACAGTCAGTTTTGGAAGGAAGCTCCTGCGTGAGCAATCATGTTCTTGTTTAACTCTATGCGGCAATATGTCTGGCTTCTTGTCAAAATCATACAGGTTTCCAACCTTAGCAGGTTTTTTGGAGAATTTTGAAAGTCTAGTAGGTGCTACCCGTGCGAGGGAGCTTTCTGTTTCTAAGCTAAGATATCCATGACCTTTCTGTTTCTAAGCTAAGATATCCATGGCGCCAATGCTGGACCTGGATGGACTGTCTTACTAACTGTAAATAGTATTTACCGAGAAAAAATAAATAAATTTAATTAATAAACAAATTGTATACTCATATTATTATACAAATTAAAGTAATAATTCATATTTATAATCATTATATTTCATATTTCAACTATATATATATATATATATATATATATATATAATATTATATATATAAATTTAAAGTTTTTTAGACAGCTAAATTTATATAAAATATAAATATATTAAGAAACCAATTATGGTTTATTGTAGCTTGGATACTTAGTTTCATATATAAAATCAAATTCCTCAATTATAAAGTGTTTTTCTACAGTTTGCAATGCTGACAAAACATTCATTGAGCAAATTTAATCTCTCTCAATATTTAATAAATTTGAAATTAAAATTAATCTAAATAAATTTAATTAAGTAATAAAAATAATATACCAAATATTAAACATAATAAAAAGACATTAATATAATTAATTTTTATTTAATATTTCAAAAGTATATATATAAATGAACAAGGATCTTTGTAAATGAAGATCGCATCCGAGAGGACCAAGGTGAACTTAGGAAAGAAGTCCAAAAGGTCAAGGAGGAAGGAAAGGTAGGGAAATGGGCAATCATTAGGAATAGAAAATCTATTATTAGAAATAAAGTCTGAATCATGAGCGATAAATAGGGACTTGCATCACTCTAGATCCTCTTCCAGAATTTTCATGGTTTTCCATGGTGTAAAGGTCCTACCTTAAGTTGGATTCCTAGTGATATTGATCTTATTATTTTAGTTGAAACTTGGGAGCATCATGAATCTAGGGTCTCTCAATTCGACAGTTTCACTCTTTGGTCAACTTGGAATAAGAAATCCTCTTGGAGAGGTTTTGGTGGTAACTATGTCATGACTGGCAGAAGGCAATAGGATGTCGAACCATAAACGAGCCAGAATAACCATTTTACGTATGCAAGAAAATATAACAAATTCTTTAGAAACAAGTAGGTAGAGTAGTAATGAATGATGGTAGATTATCGGCCAGTAATAGAGAGATCTCTGAAAACACGTCGAATTAGGGTTGTTGTAGGATTTCAAAGTTGGAAGCCATGGAGGGGCGAGAAGGGGGGAGCTCCACTCCCTCCTACAGTCATGTTGTAGCAAACTGATTCAAGAAGCCCATGGAAGCGGAATCAGGGGGTACAAACAAAGGAAAACAGGAAAACAACAGAGTACAGAGGCAAGCAGAGATGCTAGAGGAAGTCAGACGAGAGAAGTGTACAGGAGTAGATAGCGAGAAGGTTGAACCTAGTAGTAGGACAAGACCATTTAAACCTAAGGTTTCCATCACACCCTGTGTGGTGTTGAGTGCTCCAACACTACAGACGCACAAGGAGCACATGGTGACTTATGCAATGATTTGTAAATTCATGGGGTTCTTGCCAACGGAGAAGGCACTACATGCATGGATAAAGAACCATTGGAAACCTAAGGGAGATATAGAGTTACACCTTGGATCCAAGGGTTTCTTTATAGTTGTGTTTATGAACCTAGTGGATAAATACTGGTTGTTTGAAGGAGGTCCTTACTTCTATGTAGTTGTAGGACTCTATATGAGGCCATGGGTAATGAACTTTGTTCCGGAGCAAGAAACATTTACTTCGGTGCCGATGTGGGTAAGACTATATTCCCTACCTCTAGATTACTGGCTTCCAGAATCATTAAAAGTCATAGGTAATAAACTAGGGCATTTTTTAAAAATATCATAAGCCACTCTACGAGGAAAATATACCTCATTTTCCAGAATCTGCGTGGAAATGGACCTTTCTGGGGCTTTTCCGGATGAAATAATTTTAGAAGTATATGATGAAGAATGGGTACAAGTGGTGGACTATGAGCATGTACCCTTCAGGTGCCGCAAATGCCATGAACACGAGCACCTCTTCATAGAATACCCTTAAATAAAAATGGAGGGAAGCATAAAAGCAACCTCAGGTAAAGAGAGTTAAAGCTTTACCAAGGTGGGGGACAGAGGAAAATGAGGGAGAAAAAATAATAAAGAAAATCTATGAGGCAAAACAGCCTAGTCATAATAGGTTCAAGATATTAGAAGAAGAAGAGGGGGATGAAGGAACGAATCAAGTAATTCAAAACAATCAGCTAGAGAAGGAAAATGATGAGAGAATGGAGGATAGACCTGCGAAAAGCTAGCAAAGGGAGGATCAGCCAAGTACTATGGAACTTGATAGGGACCAAGAGATGACCCCAAGCAAAGTGGGTACATAGGATCATGAACTACAGGACATACTAGAAAGGGAGAATCTCGATCTAGAAAAGTTCCTGGAGGAAGGAACAACCAAAGGAGTGGATTCACTACCTAAGGATGAATTTAACAGAGTGCAACAACTCTTCCTCTGGAGAACATAGGGAAGGGGAGCAGGAATCAAAAGGAACTATGATATTCAGGACAATGAAGGGGTTAAAACTATGGAGGCTACATGGGGACAAACTCCCAAGAATCCAAGAAGGAAAAGAGGAAGAAAATAAAATTGAGTTGTTGATTGAATGTGGAAAACTCATGATCAACTCAGGTAAGATGAGAGACCTAGCTAGTGACTCCTTTACAAATATTTCGTAATGAAGCTTACAACATGGAATATTAGGTATCTAGGAAGCAAAAGGAAACAAATAAATCTCAGCAATAGAATGAAAGTGTAAAAACCTAATATGATATTTACTCAGGAAACGAAATGTTCAATAGAAAAAATAAGAGAAAAACATAGAAAATGGCTGATTAAATATGAATATCTAGAAGTTAAAGCAGATAAAATAGTAGGAGGAATTCTCACACTTTGGAACCCTAAGAAAATAGGAATCCTAGATGCTAAAGCATCTAGGAACTATTTATCAATGGTCATCCAACCTTTGGGGGACAAGGATGTTTATTTGATTACAAATGTTTATGGCTCTTTAACATGATTAGGTCCCTATCGGAAAAAATGGTGGAACCAAATCACTAGGCAGAGATTCCATAACATTTCAGAAATTCATAAACAACATGAGGCTAGTAGATATAGAGACTAGTAATGGTATCTTCACCTGGAACAATAAAAGGGGAGGTGAGACCGAAGTGGAATCACACAAAAAAAAATGTAGGAATACATCAAGGGAAAAAAAGAGGAGGTATATCCTTCAAAAACATTCTTCAAGGGAAAAATACAGCCAAAGCAACACCAAATCAAACAGTTATGGAACCAAGGCCATATATCATGGAACAGGTGAATTATACCCCAAAATTCAGCATAGATGTACCAGAAATAGATGAGCATAGCACTATCTATGAAAAGAAAGCAATAATATGTAGATTCAACTATTTTTGGCCCAACCCTGTTGATCTATTTCATTGGATTTTGAAAAATTAGACTACACAATGTCAAATACATCTATGTTCCAAGGGTTTCTTCATAGTAAACGTTTCTACAGCAGTGGCCAGAGATCTTGTAATATAGGAAAGACCTTGTGTTTTAGTGGTCTATAGGACACTTCCTCACACCATGGTTCCCAAAATTTGATGCAAATACAATGGTTGTCTCTAGGATTCCACTTTGGGTTTGACTACATAACCTCCCAATACAGCTATGGAATTAAAAAGTACTCATAGGAATTGGTAACACTATTGGGTGTTACATCAAAATGGACACCCAAAGACTGGAGGAAAGATTCTACACTTTTGCACGAATATGTGTGGAAGTAGACCTCACCAAAGGTTTTCCAGATCAAATTCAACTGAAGCATAGACAAAGGTGTTGGACACAGGTTTTAGAATATGAAAATACAACATTCAGATGCAAAACCTGCTCAAAAATAAGACACCTATGAAACACGTGTCCAACAGCCAAAAAATACACTCGTAGGAAGAAGAAAATAGGGAAACCAGCCAAGGGATGGAACTATCCTCTACCACTCTCGTATGACAAGGAGGAAGAAGATGTGGAACATGTCACTCCCAGTGAGACCAATCAGATGAGCAAAGAACCAAAAGTGGAAGACATAAATCCATAAGAACCTATAGACTTACAGTCAATAAAGATACCAGAATCAATGGATATCAGCAGATCTAAATGGAAATACATATCAAAAACATTAGACTCTGATAAAGACAACCCCCAACCTGTGGCTAACACAATGCTAGCACTTATATCTCCAATATGGACTCAGTGGCGGTGGAGAAAGGTTGAGAAGAAAAAAGGGCGAAAAGCTTGACTTTTTCCCCATCTCTACATTTATTTCTTGTTTCTTTTCATGATCTTTGATTAGCAACTATATTGTTGATGCAATGCGCCATAGCATATGTAACATGTAATTTTTTTTTAATTAATAAAATTACGATTTTTCCTTGGGAAAAAAAATAAAAGGGGAGGAGAGTCTCAAGTGGCCTCAAAACTGGACAAATTTATTATCTCAGAGGAACTCATCCTTACAGGTCCTGATTTGTCAGCTACAATACTCCCTTTTGGTGGCTCAGATCACTAACCTGTTCAAATTGAAGTGTCCTTTATAGGAGCTCCAAGAAACAAACCTTTCAAGTTTGAAAACATTTGGCTTACCCATCCTGACTTTATCAGCAATACTAAAAAATGATGGACAGAGGATATGCAAGTCCAAGGCATAAAAAATTTCCTCCTACATAAAATATTAAATCACATCAAACCTAGGCTTAAACATTGGTATAAGAATGAGTTTGGAAACATTTTAGAATCCAAAAGTACATTTGAACGGAAGCTACAAGAAATTAACCAGATCCTCATAACAGATGGCTTCAACGAGGAGAGAAAGGAACAAGTTGACCATAATCAACAAGAATAGGAAGGATTATGCAAACAAAAGGAGATATTTAGGAAACAGAAATCAAGGGTACTGTGGTTAAAAGAAGGAGAAAGGAATACTTGG
>APFE030196687.1:0-14999 GCA_000404065.3 Pinus taeda
ACACATTTTTGGCCTTCAAAGCCTTTGTTGAAAAACAATATGGACATCAAATTATTAAGCTAAGAACTGATAATGGTGGAGAATATGTAAAAACACATTCATCAACTTTTGCACCGAAAATGGAATTCAAATGCAACATACTGTTCCATACACTCCACAACAAAATGGTGTAGCTGAAAGGAAAAATCGCACCTTAAAGGAAATGGCTAATTGTATGCTGCAATCTAAAGGACTCAGTCTTAGTTTTTGGGCCGAAGCAATTAATTGTGCAAATTATATAATAAATCGCACTCCTACTAAGGTTCTAAAGAATATCACTCCAGAAGAAGCTTGGAGTTCCATTAAACCAGATGTAAGTCACTTTCGTATTTTTGGAAGTCAAGCATGGGCCCATATTCCAGATGAAAAGCATAAAGCTTTAGAACCTAAGAGTGAGAAATGTACTTTTGTTGGATATTCTGAAGATGTAAAAGGTTATAGACTTATTCCATTTAAGTCCAAAATGTTATCATTAGAAGAGATGTAAAATTTGATGAAAATAAATCGGCCTGCGAGCCTAGTCCGGCGGATGTGCCACCTCTTCCTATTTCTTCTACTTTTGAAAACATTTCTTCTTCAGATGATGAAAGTGAGGATGATAATCCTCCCCCACCTTCTCAGGATCCTCAACTTCCAAGATGGTTCCGTGCTACTCGGGATGCAGCAGGTGATCTTGCCGGTGATCCTACAGATCAGCGACGTACACGTTCTCAGTTTGAAAGAGCCTCTTCTTTACTGGCTCAAGCTCAAGTAAATCATGATCCTGACACTTTTGCAGAAGCTTCAGGCCATCCACATTGGGAAGCAGCTATGAATGAAGAATATCATTCATTGTTGGAAAATGATACATGGGATCTTGTTCCTCTACGAAAGGGACGCAAACTTGTTACATGTAAATGGGTTTACAGAACCAAGTATGGACCAGATGGGAAAGTTGATAACCATAAAGCTCGTCTTGTTGCTAAGGGCTTTTCACAGGTTGAAGGCATTGACTACACTGAAACCTTCTCCCCTGTTGCCAAAATGAACTCTATCCGCCTTGTTCTTTCCCTTGCTGCGTCTTTAAAATGGGAAGTCCATCAGATGGATGTTAAATCTGCCTTCTTGCATGGGGACTTGCATGAAGAAATCTATATGGAACAACCCATTGGCTTCATCCAAACAGACTCCATCCTTGTATGTCGACTTAAGAAATCTCTTTATGGTCTCAAGCAAGCTCCTCGGGCTTGGTATGCCAAAATGGATAGCTTTCTTTTAGAATCGGGCTTTTCTAGGTGTTATTCTGACAATACTGTCTACACCAAGAAAGTGGGCAACTCTCTTATCATCCTTGTTCTTTATGTTGAAGATCTTATTCTTACTGGTAGTGATCCCAACCTTATAAACCATGTGAAGTCCAGCCTTAAAAAGAAATTTGAAATGACAGACTTAGGACACTTACACTATTTTCTCGGTCTTCAAGTCTTGCAATCCAAGGAGGGTATTTCCCTTTCCCAGTCCAAGTATGCTTTGTGATATTCTTCGTCATTTTCACATGGAAGATTGTAAGCCAGCTCCTTCTCCCTTTCAGTCTGGAGTCAAACTTTCAGTCTCTTATACTTCTCCTGAAGTTGATGCTACCTTATACCGTCAACTTGTAGGAAAACTCTTGTATTTAACCCATACTCGTCCTGACCTTTCCTTTGCTGTTGGCCTTGTTGCTCGTTTTATGCAAAACCCCCGTGAAAGTCATTGGAAAGCAGCTAAAAGAATACTTCGTTATGTTCGAGGTACAATACAGTTTGGGATTCATTACAGTGCCAAAGCAAATCCTCTATTAGCTGGTTTCACTGATTCTGATTGGGCTGGTGACCCTGATGATCGGAAGTCTACTGCCGGTTATGTCTTCACTCTTGGTTCAGGACCTATTACATGGGCTTGTAAGAAACAGGCTGCCATTTCTCTTTCGTCAGCAGAAGCAGAGTATCGTGGTGCCGTGGAAGCTAGTAAGGAGGCCTTGTGGCTTCGTCAGATCCTATCAGAATTTGGCTTTGAGCAGCAGCATCCGACTACACTTTGGTGTGATAATCAAAGTGCCATTCAGCTTTGCAAAGATCCAGTTCAGCATCAGCGCAGCAAACACATTGATCTACACATGCACTTCATCAGAAAGCTCATTCATGACCATGTTCTTGAAGTGCAATATTGTTCAACAGATGATCAGGTTGCAGACATCTTCACAAAGGCTCTCACAGGGGCGAAGTTCACTAAACTTTGATATATGCTTGGAGTTCAGGAAGTTGTCACTAAGGGGGGATAGGCTCTAGTGCCTCCTTCCTTCTCCTATTGTGTCATATTTGTAAATCCTTAAATCCTATCCCAAGTTGTTCTTAAGGGGGGATGTTAGGATATTCCGACACATAGAAATAGTTAAGTTCAACTTGGTCTAGTATAGAGTTAGGTAAAGTGTGTTTCTTTACCGTTGTACATTTTGTAACTTACAATCCGACGGTCACGATATGTAGTGATCCGACGGTTCATTCTCTCCTCGGTATTACCGACACTTGATCCGTGGCTTGACACCCGATTGGTCCATGAATTCTATTTAAAGCGCATGGAGGGTCATTTGTAGGTTAACCGTGCATGAGAGAAGCTTATGTAAATTTTCATTCTTTTATTAATAAATTGCCTGTAGTAGCCACGTTGGCGCAGGCCGTGGAATGTAACCCTCTCTGAGGGTTTTAACCACGTCAAAATACTGGTGTATTGATCTGTGATCTGTTTGTGAGCGGTGTCCTTTTGGTGTTCTGTCTGAGGAACTTACCCTGTAAATTCCTACAAAACATTAGCCTAAAAATATCCCAGTCTACTATGATTGATGTAATTTTTTTTACTGTGGATCAGAAGTGTGCAAGGGAAAGAAGGAACTGCCTTTTGGGCACAAAGCACACTTACATGATATAAGGAATGGCATCACTTCCGATTGTGCCATGCACAAGTCTAGAAGAGGAGGGGTCAAGGTGGGCACAAGGAGGAATTGCAAGGGACAAGGTTGCATGCATTATTAACTGAAATTGCGCCATGCGCTAGGGAGGAATGTTAGGGCCACAAAGAGGGAATAGGTCGTAAATGTAAGGCACGATGAGGGGAATCACTTCTCACTAGAAGGGCGTAGTGTGCAACACTAATAGACAACGACTAATTTGGCGTAGGGAGGGAGGATAATCGACAAGGATAAGGTCCTTGCTCACTAGAATTGTGCAGTGCAAAGGAGAGAGAGGGAAGGATTGGGTTGGGGAAGGGAACAATTCTAACTAACAAGGGTGTCACTACTAGGCCTTAGGAGTGCACAATGTGATCTTCCTGGCCAAGAGGGCAGGTTGCAAGATCATAAAAATGGCTAAGTAATGGAAAGATAAAACTTGGAAAAATACAATGAGTTAGGGTAAAATCAATAATTTCACATCTTAACTCATCAATATAACCTAAATAGGACCCAATACTAACAAATATAAATCAAACATCAGTCTACAAACAATATCCAAGTGCCACAAACCAAACATGCACAGTTGCAACACATAAGTGTAATTTTGTGACTAGAAAGTGTACTACGACTCAAAAGTGTGTTATTACTATTCTCGGCCATCCGACAACACTTGTGAAGGATATTAGACACTGGAAACATTTTTAATAACATAAAGCAACACTTGACAACCAAAAGTGACACTTCACATGACAGCAAGTAGGCTCCAAAATTAGAAAATAGCTAAAATTTTAGAGGATGTCGTGGCTGTGACAATAGTTCCTTAAGCACTAACATATTTGGGAAACCAACTCCCTTGGATCTACAGGATAATATGAAGGTTGTGGATCTACTACAAAATTATAACATTAAAATAAATATATTGAAATGATTCCTAAATGTTCTAATATTCTTATTCTATGTACACACTATATGGTTTTGGTTATCATTTTTTAGTGATTACACTTAAAATCCATGGATGTGTTCTAATAGTTTGTGTTGAAAAGGGGGTTTCCCAGTATGAAAGACAATATTATGACATGAAATATATGATGCCATCAATTCAGTTTTGGCTAGAAGGAAAAGATTATTTAAAAAGATGATGAAATTATCGATGGATATGGCCAACAAGGTGAAGTGAAATTGATACATGGTGCTTATGGTTTGATCATAGAAAATTGAAGAGAAATGTAATAGTTTATGTGTTTCAATAAACTCAAGAACAATATACATTACAGATGATGTTATTCATAAGAGGAAATGGATGTAGTACCCATTTTGAAGTTCCCAGTGTAAAAACAATTCCATTTGTACATATTAATGTGTGTTATGGTGTAATGAAATAGTTTGTAGCCCAAGTTCAAAGCTATAATTATTCTAGAAGTTACGTTTTGACAATAAAAAGTTTATGTGAAAAGTCTTATAATGCAATGTTTAAATGAAATAGAAAACAATTCGCATATAGGAAGTTAAAATAAAAATTAACTTATTTACGAAAAAAACAATGGTGGGGAGCCTAAACTCTTTGTGGAGAATTGTCTTTCTAAAATCCTTAAACTTGTTATAACAAGTAACATGGTTGAAGAAAGTACCCATTTTGACAATATTACTCTCTTACTTTCCCTGCATTCCATCTTGCAACACCTTTCCAATTTTATGCATTCCATTACATCACTTACTTTCCATGTCCATCTTGTCACACTCTCCTTTTCTTTTTTGCATGTTGTATTGCTCACAGAAACTTGAGTGGTAGACTTTCTTTAGTATATGGGTCGTGTGGGGTGTATTTTTTTGTGGGCACATGTGTTTGAGAGAGACTTTGATATATTTTATATTTATCATGGAGAGAAATATTGAACATTGTTGCTAGAAGATTGTATCTGTTATAATACTATCATCATACATCAATCTTAAATCTAGATCTATTCAACACCCCAATTTCTTATCTTCATGTTTGCAATATTCATACTTTTATAAATTAAAAGGCTAAGAGAGGGACAAAGATTCCATTTCTTTTGGTAGGATATTTCTTAATGTAATTGGGGTTTTAAATATTATTCTTTGGTTGGCTGAGGAGATTACTTGCTCGGGATGTTCAAGGTTCCTTGTTGCAGGAATTTGAACTATTTTTTATAGCCATTAAAGACTGGTTACTGAGCCTTAAATGAGCTAGTTCTCATAATTAAATTGGGTTGCAAGAGAAGTATGCAGGACCATGCTGCCTTGGAATACATTAAAAGGCACGAAAAACAAAGAAATTAATGTGAATGGAAAGTGTTGACAATAGGAGGAAGAGGTGAGAAAAGAGAACACAAAGGAAAAGAGAAGGGCAGTTTAACCTTATTCACTCACTTAATAATTGACTCACTTAATCATCATTCAACAACATAGAAAGAGGGGGGGGGCAAAGAAAGCAGGATTTGGAGTTGTGTTACCAAGATCGGAGGAGAGCAATAAACTAGATAAGCACCCTATTGAAACTTACAAAGTGTGAGTATTACAAAGAGGGTTGTGATTGCCTTCTGAATGAAGGCAATGTGACCTGTTGTATTCGGTTCAACGATATATTTTTTGAGTTCTTTCCTCTGAAGGCACTCCACCTCAAGCTTTGGAATTTGACTCAGGAGTGACAACTACAGGTAATAGCAGTTGTAGCTTATTTATGGTTTGGTGGAGAGTTAGATTCCCACTCTCAGTTGGAACATGTTTGTATTTTTAAGATAAATGCTCTTATGTTTGTTATTAATAATGAATCATGTTTGAATTCCTAGTTAGATGATGTTAGAGTTGCAGGAGTCATGTATATATTATTATTATTTGCATGAGTGGAAAATGTTTTATGTTAATGCTTGTGTTAGTGTCAGTTTTTTCATACTACCATCAGTGATCAAAACTCCTCTTTTCATATTCATATTAGGGTCTCGCTCAGAAATTTTTGGCATTCCACCTAGGTCCTCATTTAAAATTTTACTCATTGATGGTAGCCCAAGTCAAAAAGCTTTTCTCTCCCTCAAAAATCAATACTTGCAGGCCCACCTTAATGTCTTACTGAGCATACATTAATTATGAAAGCTTATTTCATCATGTCTTTATGTCAGTCAAGTTGCCAAGAAGTTTGCTCATTCAAGGTTCCCAAGATGTTAACTCGGTGTTCCAAAGAAGCCAGACCATCAAAAGATCAATTTTTCAAAGGAAATAGTCAAGTGAAAGGGTGAAGTTTCAAAAAGTTAATTGAATTCCAAAGGGAGTTGTCTTTTCCCAAGGGTGTGAAAATCATCATTTTCCACAAGCACTAAACCCTAATACCCTCTCCCACTAAGCTAGGGTTGGATATGGAATCAGAGCCATATGAGCATATGAGGCATAAGGGAGGTCATTTCAGCAAGTATGAGGCCATTCCAACTCATAAACATTGTTGGGTGTAGGATTTGTGCTTGAGCAAACTCCTCAACACTTAATTGTCAACTCGAGGGTTTCGTAAACTTAGAGACGAAGCACAGGTGATGCTAGAAATGGTATGAAATTTTCGTATTTCTAATCCTACTTCTCAAAGGAAGTGCTTTGCAGAATCAGATAGAATACAATTGGAAAGGCAATTAACACCAAGGCAACTCTAGTGTTGGAATGTGAAAGACAATTTGGAAGTAAATCAAGTAAAGAAATTCCACACAACAGAAAAATCCTTAAATGCTAGAATGAAATGCTTTTCATCTTCAGATGGATGGTAAGTAGTATGACAAGTGGGCCCTTGCAGAATTCTGCCTTCCTTCTAATTTTTCTCCCACACAAACAACCTATCCTTGCACTAGTGCAGGTACAGTATTTCTGTGTAAGAGTATATTCAATCTTCCTTACTGAAGATTTATGTCTGAGTGAAGGTGCTCTAAGCCTCAGGGCTTGGAGCACTATGTTCCTGTGTCAAGAGACTTGCTCTTGCACCAAAGCAAAGTTCCCTTTACTCAATTTATGAATTACTTTCGAAAGCTGAAAGATGTGGTGAAAAGGAATTGCAACTGTAAATGAAATTCTGACGTAAACTAGCTGCAAAAAAGAAAATGCTCCAACTCATTAAACTTCATAAGGGAAATAAACTTCATGAGATAAAAACACTAAAAAAATAATCAATCAATAGCCTAAGTACTTTGCATGTGTCAACAAGTTTTGGTACTTCACCCACAATAATGACATTCTTTGAAAGTATAATATGGTGGTTTGATATAACTGCTTCCATATCTTTTAGAGATGAACTTATAATACCAAGAACAATCACTTGATTAAACGATCCATTCACTTGTGAAATAATGGGAAATAAGATGCAGTTAAGTGATTCACTATTTGTTACAATGAATGACTACACCAAGGTGCAAGCAATAGCATGCACTGGTGCAGGAAAGAGTTCCTTTCACGATCCGCTTCAAAAATGAATTAAGACAGAAAACAAGAGTAAATTAAACGCGTAAAAGATATCCTATAAACAAAAGTAAACTGAACTACTTTGCAAACCATGGATTTGTTCCATAAATAGGCTACAAAAGATAATTTAATCTAGAGCTTAAATATTAGCGATTAAACTGTTACATCACACAATTGAAAAGAAATAACCACACCGTCTTTCCAAATAACAAAAGCAAGAGGGGAAATGAGCTAGGTTGGCTGGGCCCTGGCCAACCAGCTCGTTCCCCTTCTAAGGAACTAAAGTGATCAAAACTTCAAATAATACATCAAAGACAAAATTAAACAATGTGTGTGCAAACCATAATGATTCTCTTGTACTTACTTGATTAAGAAAATTACATTACAGAGCAGTCCAACCCTAGAGCGAGGCGATAACCAGATTACGTAAACCAAAATAATAACCGATGGTTTGCTAGCTTCCTATCTACGATCTACATCATATATATCCTTCGACTCTAGGTCGTTTACACTAATTACAGATAATTCTTCTTCAAGCCTCTCAGCTGAACAAACTTAGAAAACCAAATTACAAACATGGACAATGGTTATAACACACATGAGCTTCACAGGGCTGTAATCTATCTTTGGAGAAAAATCCCTAGATGCGCACCACCTGCTTCAGTTCATCAGTAGTTAGACTCGGAGTCGAAGATTGAGATCCGTCCTCGTGGAAGATAGCTCTCGGAAATCTCGAACAATGGTGGTGCAGGAATCTTCCTACACTAGTTAACTCATGCATTATTAGCACTACATTCCATGATTACTTCTAGGAAATCAATACAAGTTGCAAGAAATATGTAAATAACACGAAATATATATAAAAAGATTAATAAAGTGCTGTAACAAATCTTAATATAAACTATGAGCATGTGCAGGAAAAGGGTAACCATCTTGTACTAGTGCAGGGAAGAAGGGTCTTATATTAAGGTAAAACAGAGGTTGATATTGATGGAAATGGGGTAAAAAATAGGGAAATTATGATACCAACATCCTCCCATCCCTAAGTTGTTGTGTGTCCTCGCACAACGTTTTACCTCTGCAAAAAACCTTCAAACAAATGAGTGGCCACTCCTTAGTTCTACACTTCAATGTTTATTCTTGTCTTTATTATCTTTGGCTTCTTTTCTCGGGCTTTTTGCATGTTGTATTGCTCACAGAAACTTGAGTGGTAGACTTTCTTTAGTATATGGGTCGTGTGGGGTGTATTTTTTTGTGGGCACATGTGTTTGAGAGAGACTTTGATATATTTCATAGTTATCATGGAGAGAAATATTGAACATTGTTGCTAGAAGATTGTATCTATTATAGTACTATCATCATACATCAATCTTAAATCTAGATCTATTCAACACCCCAATTTCTTATCTTCATGTTTGCAATCTTCATACTTTTATAAATTAAAAGGCTAAGAGAGGGACAAAGATTCCATTTCTTTTGGTAGGGGATTTCTTAATGGAATTGGGGTTTTAAATATTATTCTTTGGTTGTCTGAGGAGATTACTTGCTCGGGATGTTCAAGGTTCCTTGTTGCAGGAATTTGAACTATTTTTTATATTCATTAAAGACTGGTTACTGAGCCTTAAATGAGCTGGTTCTCATAATTAAATTGGGTTGCAAGAGAAGTATGCAGGACCATGCTGCCTTGGAATACATTAAAAGGCGTGAAAAACAAAGAAATTAATGTGGATGGAATGTGTTGACAATAGGAGGATGAGGTGAGAAAAGAGAACACAAAGGAAAAGAGAAGGGCAGTTTAACCTCATTCACTCACTTAATAATTGACTCACTTAATCATCATTCAACAACATAGCAAAGAGGGGGGGGGCAAAGAAAGCAAGATTTGGAGTTGTGTTACCAAGATTGGAGAAGAGCAATAAACTAGATAAGCACCCTATTGAAACTTACAAAGTGTGAGTATTACAAAGAGGGTTGTGATTGCCTTCCGAATGAAGGCAATGTGACCTGTTGTATTCGGTTCAACGATATATTTTTTGAGTTCTTTCCTCTGAAGGCACTCCACCTCAAGCTTTGGAATTTGACTTAGGAGTGACAGCTACAGGTAATAACAGTTGTATCTTATTTATGGTTTGGTGGAGAGATAGATTCCCACTCTCAGTTGGAACATGTTTGTATTTTTAAGATAAATTCTCTTATGTTTGTTATTAATAATGAATCATGTTTGAATTCCTAGTTAGATGATGTTATAGTTGCAGGAGGCATGTATATATTATTATTATTTGCATGAGTGGAAAATGTGTTATGTTAATGCTTGTGTTAGTGTCAGTTTTTGCATACTACCATCAGTGATCAAAACTCCTCTTTTCATATTCATATTAGGGTCTTGCTCAGAAATTTTTGGCATTCCACCTAGGTCCTCATTTAAAATTTTACTCATTGATGGTAGCCCAAGTCAAAAAGCTTTTCTCTCCCTCAAAAATTAATACTTGCAGGCCCACCTTAATGTCTTACTGAGCATACATTAATTATGAAAGCTTATTTCATCATGTCTTTATGTCAGTCAAGTTGCCAAGAAGTCTGCTCATTCAAGGTTCCCAAGATGTTAACTCAATGTTCCAAAGAAGCCAGACCATCAAAAGATCAATTTTTCAAAGGAAATAGTCAAGTGAAAGGGTGAAGTTTCAAAAAGTTAATTGAATTCCAAAGGGAGTTGTCGTTTCCCAAGGCTGTGAAAATCATCATTTTCCACAAGCACTAAACCCTAATACCCTCTCCCACTAAGCTAGGGTTGGATATGGAATCAGAGCCATATGAGCATATGAGGCATAAGCGAGGTCATTTCAGCAATTATGAGGCCATTCCAACTCATAAACATTGTTGGGTGTAGGATTTGTGCTTGAGTAAACTCCTCAACACTTAATTGTCAACTCGAGGGTTTCGTAAACTTAGAGATGAAGCACAGGTGATGCTAGAAATGGTATGAAATTTTCGTATTTCTAATCCTACTTCTCAAAGAAAGTGCTTTGCAGAATCAAATAGAAAACAATTGGAAAGGCAATTAACACCAAGGCAACTCTAGTGTTGGAATGTAAAAGACAATTTGCAAGTAAATCAAGTAAAGAAATTCCACACAACAGAAAAATCCTTAAATGCTAGAATGAAATGCTATATTCATCTTCAGGTGGATGGTAAGTAGTATGACAAGTGGGCCCTTGCAGAATTCTGCCTTCCTTCTAATTTTTCTCCCACACAAACAACCTATCCTTGCACTAGTGCAGGTACAATATTTCTCTGTAAGAGTATATTCAATCTTCCTTACTGAAGACTTATGTCTGAGTGAAGGTTCTCTAAGCCTCAGAGCTTGGAGCACTATGTTCCTGTGTCAAGATACTTGCTCTTGCACCAAAGCAAAGTTCCCTTTACTCAATTTACGAATTACTTTCGAAAGCTGAAAGATGTGGTGAAAAGGAATTGCAACTGTAAATGAAATTCTAATGTAAACTAGCTGCAAAAAATAAAATGCTCCAACTCATTAAACTTCATAAGGGAATAAACTTCATGAGATAAAAACACTAAAAAAATAATCAATCAATAGCCTAAGTACTTTGCATGTGTCAACCAGTTTTGGTACTTCACCCACAATAATGACATTCTTTGCAAGTATAATATGGTGGTTTGATATAACTGCTTCCAGATCTTTTAGCGATGAACTTATAATACCAAGAACAATCACTTGATTAAACGATCCATTAACTTGTGAAATAATGGGAAATAAGATGCAGTTTTGTGATTCATTGTTTGTTACAATGAATGACTACACCAAGGTGCAAGCAATAGCATGCACTGGTGCATGAAAGAGTTCCTTTCACGATCCGCTTCAAAAATGAATTAAGACAGAAAACAAGAGTAAATTAAACACGTGAAAGATTTCCTATAAACAAAAGTAAATTGAACTACTTTGCAAACCATGGATTTTTTCCATAAATAGGCTACAAAAGATAATTTAATCTAGAGCTTAAATATTAGCGATTAAACTGTTACATCACACAATTGCAAAGAAATAACCACACTGTCTTTCCAAATAACAAAAGCAAGAGGGGCAATGAGCTAGGTTGGTTGGGCCCTGGCCAACCATCTCATTCCCCTTCTAAGGAACTAAAGCGATCAAAACTTCAAATAATAAATCAAAGACAAAATTAAACACTGTGTGTGCAAACCATAACGATTCTCTTGTACTTACTTGATTAAGCAAATTACATTACAGAGCAGTCCAACCCTAGAGCGAGGCGATAACCAGATTACATAAACCAAAATAATAACTGATGGTTTGCTAGCTTCCTATCTACGATCTACATCATATATATCCTTCGACTCTAGGTCGTTTACACTAATTACAGATAATTCTTCTTCAAGCCTCTCGGCTGAACAAACTTAGAAAACCGAATTACAAACATGGCCAATGGTTATAACACACATGAGCTTCACAGGGCTGTAATCGATCTTTGGAGAAAAATCCCTAGATGTGCATCACCTGCTTCAGTTCATCAGTAGTTAGACTCGGAGTCGAAGATCGAGATCCGTCCTCGTGGAAGATAGCTCTCGGAAATCTCGAACAGTGGTGGTGCAGGAATCTTCCTACACTAGTTAACTCATGCATTATTAGCACTACATTCCATGATTACTTCTAGGAAATCAATACAAGTTGCAAGAAATATGTAAATAACACGAAATATATATAAAAAGATTAATAAAGTGTTGTAACAAATCTTAATATAAACTATGAGCATGTGCAGGAAAAGGGTAACCATCTTGTACTAGTGCAGGGAAGAAGGGTCTTATATTAAGGTAAAACAGAGGTTGATATTGATGGAAATGGGGTAAAAAATAGGGAAATTATGATACCAACATCCTCCCATCCCTAAGTTTTTGTGTGTCCTCGCACAACGTTTTACCTCTGCAAAAAACCTTCAAACAAATGAGTGGCCACTCCTTAGTTCTACACTTCAATGTTTATTCTTTTCTTTATTATCTTTGGCTTCTTTTTTCGGGCTTTTTACAACTTCTTAGTTTCCTTATTCAAGCGTCTATAGCATCTAGAGGCCTGGTATTTCCACACCTTCACATGTTGCTTCTGCTTTTTTACTTCTGCCAGTAATTCCACCACACTCTGTTTCTGCAAACTCTACTCTTTCATGACCTGGTTTAAAACTTCCAGGTCATGGACTTGTTGCTCCAAGTCCATTATTATGCTATTAAGGAAGAGAGTGGACAATGTTGTACTGAGATCTTCGGGTGTAGATTCTTGTCATTTCATTATAGGTGAATCATGATGATTGGATGCAGTGGCGGTATAGGGGATGGTGATGCAACTGCTAGAATGATCGGATCACAGGTAGGTTAATGATGGTCAGGTAGTGTGGAATGATTGCAAAGAGGGTGAGTGTAGGTTATTAGACGGAGTACCCTTCTGCAGTCAGCATCATAATTCAATCAGACTTATTTTCAACATTTATTAAGAAAAATTAGGTTTCAGCCTTACACATCTTTCACTTTAAAGATTTGTCCCTACATTAGTAATTAATGAAACAAAGCATCAATTAAAACATGGAATGGGTTATCATATCAACACATGTACAAAAAATACAGGCCCATAAATCTTTGATAAACCATTTCATGACTGTGTAAATTTCTTCCATAGTCAATTGTATTTCTGTACCAAACCTGCTTGCACTACTGTGCTTGCACTAGAGATTTTTACCAAATAGAAATTCTGATAGGACATACTTTTGTAGCTGGACTTTAAAAAATTTGCCTCATTATACAAGAAAAAATTATTTGCCATCCTTTGGTGCTTCTCGACATGCCTTATGAATGACTGCATCAAATTCTACAATCAACTTATGAGGGAATAAAGAAGTGGGAAAGGGGTAAAAGAAAAATTCAGAATGGGAAGGAATATTACAGCAGGGATTTCAGAACAATATCACCAGGGGGGATAAACGAAATGGGATGTGGGAAAAATTCAAGAGAAAAGAGGGATTTTATGAATCAGGTAAGGTTAGTTTATTAGAAGAAAGAGGAAGGAAAGTCACTGGGGAATTTAGAAAAGAACTAGTGGGAAATTTCGAAATGGGAAATAGAAGAAGATTTTTACCTTGAAATCTACCTGCACTGGTGTAGGAAAAATAACTGCAGTGAAAGTAAGCGTTTTACTTGGATAAAAATGTCCATGCTAGTTACCCCAAACTTGGGTAAGTGCTCGGTTTCGTGAACCTGCTTCTTCTTGGTGGCAACCAGCATATCTAAAAATCAATTAACATTCCCTTTTTATGAGAATTTTGATCTTCCTACCAGCATGTTGGTTTTCAGCTTGATCCTTTTGCAATTATGTCAGTCAACTGATTTTCACAATTACCGGGCAAAAAAATAAAATGAAAAAATAATAATAATAATAAATAAAATAAAATAAAAAATTATTTTTATACTTTTTATTTGTCATTTTTTCTTTTTATTTTTCTTTGATTTTTTTTTTTTAAGGACAAGAAGGAATCAATTCTTCCACAAGTCGGTACTATCACCTACCAACTCCTTTTGAAATGGTTGTTGGATTTGCTGCATAAAATCTCCTTTGGTAGGGGCTGGAAACATACCTTCAATCTATGCCCGTTTACCAGGAACACAGAATTTCGTCCATCAATAGTTGTGATTTCTACCGCTCCATCTTCGAACACTTTGACCACCTCATAGGGTCCTATATAGCGTGTATGAAATTTTCCTTTAAAATGTTTGAATCTTTAATCATAAAGGAACACCAATAACCTGGTTGGAATTGCTTTTTCTGAATAGACTTGTCATGCCACTTCTTGCGCTATTGTTGAACCAAGGTATTCTGTTGAATAACATGCCTTCGGATTTCATATAACTCGTTCAATTTTAGAAGGCGTTCCTGTTGGAAATAATACTGAGAGGGGGGGGTGAATCAGTATTATCACATTAATAAAACTTTTTCATTTCCATAACCAGATTCATATATGCTACTTCCACAACTTCTTATGATTAAGTTAATTGATCTTCAATGAGTGCATTAGAACATTATCAACCATATTATCAGTTAACAGATGCAGTAACATAGACTAGATCATCACACATAAGGCACACACATGAACACCATGATATAAGGTGGAAACCCAATGCGGGAGAAAACCACCTGCTGCAAGTCATCTCAATCTTCTTCTTAATAAGAAAATCCTTTTACAATATTTTGTACTGGTGCAGCCTTATACCAGTACGGGAGCTACAACCCCCTTTGCTCTTGTACTAGCCGATCCATTTACTAGTACGCAGGCTACTACCTGCTACAATGCTCCAAAGATTTCCTTTAGCTCTTGTACTAGCTTAGATACTAGTACGTAGGGGCTACTACCTGCTACAATGCTCCAAAGATTTCCTTTAGCTCTTGTACTAGCTTAGATACTAGTACGTAGGTGCTGACCTACAATCTTCTCTCCTCCAGGTACCACGTTTCATCAATTTTCATACTGGATAC